>BRDA01007145.1:14128-44128 GCA_036984385.1 Crenuchus spilurus
TTCACTTCATCCCAAATCAGCTGGATGGGGTTTAAGTCTGGAGACTGTGCTCCACTCAATGTTTTCAAGCTGACCATCTTATTCTTTTTTCCTGATGTAGTTCTGGCAGAACTTGGACTTGTGTTTTGGGTCATTAACTTGCTGTAGGATGAACTCCTGACTAGGTACAAACCTGAGGGTACTGCATGGTGCTGCAGAATACTGTGGTAGCTGTGGTGACCCTCACTCTGTAGGAATTAGTAGCACCAGCTTTCAAGGATTGATCATATCCATTACTGCAGACCAGCTTTAAACTGTTAACCCATTTTGTGTTCCCTGACAAAAGCCTTTGTGTATAATTCTGTAATGTAAATTAATGCAGTTTTGGGTAACTTTACTTTTTTTAACTTCTGACAGTTCATGACTTCCCTTTGTATCATTTTAAGCTATTCACTGGACTTGAATGACGTAAACTGCAATAAATAACTGGAAAAATTGGGGTGTTCTAAAACTTTTGGTTGGTAGTGTTTTGTCAATTTTCAGTTTCTGAGATAATTTGAAAAAGCCTGTTGCTCTTTACATTGTGTGCACATTTCATGACGACTGGCCAGAAAAAAATGGCCCAGAATGACTTCCAGAAACTTGTGGTTCTATTGACTTCTATTGAGAGCAGTGCAAGTTTTTTCCATCTCCTGTAAAGTTATCGTCTTGAAGGATATTTGTTTTTGGCAAACTGTGTTTAATTGAATTCAGTGAAGTAAAGTGTAGGAAACAAATAAAAGTAATTCTACTCACAGTTCTCAGTGATGGTTTTAAACCTTAATTAAATTGGTATTGAATGCATCATAAAAAGGCTCGTCAACCAATTTATTTATTTTTCTTATTTTTTTGATGTGAAATCATTGTTATTCTTGTGTTTAATATTAATACTGCAGTGTTGTGTGTTTTCCTCTGGATGTACTTGTGTAGGGGTCAGAGAAAGGCTGTGCTTTCCTGCCTTGCTTGGGATGCAATAAGCAGGAAGAGCATTATTATGGAAGTGATAATGAAGAGACTCACTGTCTGGACATTGACAGCAAAGTGTTGTCTTGACCTGGGCATGTATGTATGTGGTATTTTTGGGAGCACTGTCTGCAGGCTAAAGTGGTTTTGTTACCACCCCATCCTCCTGTTCTCCACTCCATTAGGCAAAGAGAAGCAGTCGAGATCCGCCAGCTCAGCCTCTTCCACCTTTCAGCTCCACTAAACTGACAGAGAGAATCTAAGAAAAGGACTTAAAGAGTGGAAGTGTTAGACAGGGTAAAAGATTACAGAGAGAGGGGGCCTGGAAGGAATTCAGAGAATGGAAGTAGGAGTGTAAAAACGGATTGATTGTCATGTTCATGAGGGGTTTAACAATGTTTTACTAGTCTTGTGACCACATAGATCATTTTCTCTGGAATATCCTGTCTCCTGGTCTTCAGGCTTCTTACTGACTTGTTCATGATTCCTCTAATTCTATCCATCCATCTCATTCCTGGTCATCCTCTTCCTCTTTTACTTCAGCTTTTCCAGCATAACTGTCTTTTCCGAATATATGGTTCTCATAATGTTATGAGTCTTGTAAGCTTTAAATGAAAAATAATTTTTATTCTTTCATGTATCTTTAAATATTCTTATTGTAGTGATACCTGACAGTTTATGAACCTTTTCACATGTCATAAATTTAATCTAAAACATCTTCAGATTGTCACACAAGTCTTCAAAGTAGAATCAAATCAAACAATTCAGACAACAATATTAAGAGTTCTTTATTTATTGAGGAAAATGATCCAGTATTACATGACTGAGTAGCAAAAGTATGGGAATGTTTAAGATTAGCAGATAATTTGAAGATGACCCGGGTTTATTTAAAGAACAAGGATCTAGCAAAGTCTCATGGCAAAAGGAGATTTGAGGCCCTCCAAAGAAGAGTTGTTGATGCTCATCAGGCTGGAAAAGGTTACAAAACCATTTCTAAAGAGTTTTGACACCACATGTCCACAGTCAGATCATGTACAATGAGGAAATTCAAGACCATTATTATGCTTCTCCGGAGTACTCGACCAACAGAGATCATGCAAAGAGCAAGGTGTGTAATAATCAACAAGGTCACCCAAGGTAACTTTGAGACCACCATCAGTAAAACACTGAACAACAATGGTGTGCATGGCAGGGTTGCAAAGAGAAAGCAGCTGCTCTCTATAAAGGTCATTGCTATCCATCTGGAGTTTGCAAAAGATCACATGGACAAGCCTAGAATGTTTTTGGGCTAGAATGTTGTGTCGATGGATGAGAGCAAAACAAGATATTATTTATTTAAATGTTTGGAGAAAGGAAAACGCTGCATTCCAGTATAAGAACCTTATCCCATCTGTGAAACATGGTGGTAGTATCATTGCTTGGGCCTGTTTTGCTGCATCTGGGACAGAATAGCTTGCTAACAGTGATAGAACAATGAATTCCAACTTATATCAGCAAATTCAAAATTAAAATGTCAAGACATCTGTCCATGAACTGAATCTCAAGAGACTGTTGGTCATGCAGCAAGACAACGACCCTAAGCACACAAGTCGTTCTACCAAATAATGTTAAAAACAATAAGAATAAAGTTCATGTTTGGAACGGCCATGTAAAGTCCTCGCCTTAATCCAGTGTTAATGTTGTGGAAATACCTGAAGCCAAGCAGTTCATGGATTCCTCCAAGCTACTTTTGCCACTCACCGACTTGTAATATTGGATAATTTTCCTCAATAAATAAATGACCAAGTCTAATATCTTTGTCTCAGCTGGTTCTCTTTATCTACTTTTAAGACATTTTAACCAGTTACTTTTTAAAAGTCCTTTTAAAAATACTCCTATATTTAAAATATGATGTCACGTGTTTATTGTATTTTTTTATCATTCTGAATCATATCAGAGAAGTCTATGAATTTCATGATGAATTGATCAGTTTAGTTAAGAATTAAGTCATTATGAGCTCTTGGATACACTCAAAGTTTGAGGTAATTGACTAAAATTTACACAGCAGTCTCTCCCCTCCCCTGTGTGAAGGACGGATGAAAGAAAAGACAAACGCACAACAAAGGCCACCTTTTCTTCTCTTCCCTCTCTTGCCCCTCTGAGAGAGGTACAGAGAGAAAGGGAGAGAGAGAGGGAAGGGGGGGGGCACAAAGACTGGATTGTGGAAATCTGGGTCTTGTGACAATGTTTGGCCTTCAAGTCTTCATGAACTGATGGTGTGTTTGTGTGTGTGCGTTAGAGGAAGGGGCCGCTTATCCAGTGGCCAACTCGAGCGTAAGTTGGCAGGCCTGGGTCATGTGACCAGCGTTGTCATGACAAACAAATGTTACCCCATGCAGAAAGCTCAGCTGTGGAACTTTTGATGACTGGTCAGTGGGTCGTGTGTTGGCCTCTGGCCTAAATTTTACGGTCACTGAAGCCACTACAGTTCATACCTTTAACTTTATGACTCTGTTTCAGGAGTTAGGGGTGTCACAATACCAGAATTTTGATTTTAGTATCAGTACCAAGTGTAGTATCATACTTGATAGCATCGATATTCTGGCTATAAATTAAAAAGACTCATTGTCTTTTATGCCAAATGTTTGACAGAACACACATTTTTACAGTTTAAGAAATGTCTTGTTAAAATGTAATCTCTGTAATTTTTTGTAAAAGAAACTTAGTTGTCAACAGAGTAATATAATGCCAAAAATAGTGCAAATATTTTTTTAAAAAGTACAGAATTGATTGGCAAATTTAAGTATTGATAAGTTTTGATGCTTTCCATACTTGGTGCAGGTCTTTTAGGGGTGATTTTCATTGCTTTACTGCCAAATTGGCCTTTTGTACTCTTTTGTATGATGTTTATAGGCAGTTTCATACTTTTCTAAATTAAATGATCACTTGAAAGACTTAAGCTTGATTCAGGGACTTTTTCAGCCAACGTTCCTGTAATAAATAGCATAATTTAAAATCTTGTTGAAAAAACAAATTTAAAAAAATTTATATTCATTCATTTATAATAAATTTGAGCTAGAGTTAAAGGTCAGAAGTTACTGACTGTAGTACAATGAGTAACATAATTATGCTACAATATGTGAGCACATCTAATTAAGACAAAATTGCAACAATAGAGAGAAAACTGGATGATTACTGATTGAATGTTAGGAGCAAATATCTGTTGATTCTGATTATGCATTCATACGTACTACAGTAGGTGTTATGTGTTTAGAAGGGAAGGCTCCTAATTGACTAGAGGTTTGTGTGTGTGTGTGTGTGTGTGTGTGTGTGTGTGTGTGTGTGTGTGTGTGTGTGTGTGTGTGTGTGTGTGTGTGTTTGTGTGTGTGTGTGTGTGTGTGTGTGTGTGTGTGTGTACTACAAGTTCCCTCCAACTCATAACCTCAGTGGATGAATGAACGTGATTGGTAGCATGTAGGTAAGCTAAGGGTAATTGTGTTGCCACTGGGAATCGCTTACCTCCTGAAAAGGTCTGGCCAACTCCAGCGGTGTCTCCGTGGAAGCGCGCAAGCTTTGTTGATTAGTTTAAATTTCAGTTTCTATTAGAGGATAAAAGAAATCTAAGTCCTATAAGGTGAAAGTCAGGTGGCATCCATCAAGCAGTTCTCTACCATGTCAAACACACAGCTATTCTAAGCTCTTCTTCTGAGGCTGACTTTATACTACATGGAGCACCTTGGAAGTAGGTAATGCCCCGCAGTGGACAATGTGTATTTTGACTATGTAGTGTCTATCCTAGGGTGAATCATAACTTCCTTAACAGTATGATGTAGGAGATTTTAAGTAGTATTTCTCTTTACCTGATTTTTATTTTTATTTTTTAAACTTCTTTAAAGCGTGTCTAACCTAGCAACAGTTGCTAAGTTTGGGGGCTGTAAATAAGTTGATTGTTTAGGTTAATGTGCCAAACAAAATAGTTCAGAAGCAAATAATTACAATATAACAATCAATTATTTAGCTTCCCGTTCCTAATGTGTGTTTTAGGTTGCTCATACTGACATTTGCAAAGATTTGTACAGTATTTTTGGTGCAAGACATTCATGTGAAACTACTGATGGTAGTTGCACATAGACATTTGACTTTGTTTCCCTGCTGAGCCTCAGGAAGGCATGTGGCTTTCAGTCCTCGTTTTCTGTTTAACCCCATTAACCCAGCGATCAGTGAGAGCATTTGATTAACACTCAGCCCTCTGCTGCACTTCTACTGTGCCTGGGTTTGGGGGAATATACACATTGTTTTTTCCATTAAGTATTAAACTGAGGAGAAAGTATTAGTGACTTATGTAGGTCATTATAGTGTATCTACAACAATAATCCTGAACAGTTATGAGCAGTATGCAAGTTGGTCTTCGGTTTGCTGCTAAAACAGTTCTAACCCACTGAGTCATGGACTCTACATGAGCTCTGAGAGTTTCCTGTGGTACCTGACATCAGGATATTAGTAGTAGTAGATTCTGCAAGTCCTGTAGATTGTGAGATGGAGCTGCACCAGATCAGGCTTATTGTTCCAGTACATCCCAAAGATGTTTGATTGGCTTGAGATCTGGGGAATGTAAAAGTCACTGGTGGTGAGCTTTTTGTTTCATAGATGTTACAATCCAGTAGGCTAACCATTGTCTGAATATAACCTTCACACCTGCCCATTTCTCGCACAAGAACTGACTGTCCAGTATATCCCACTCTGTTTTGGGATAAACAGTGTTATTCGCTTCATTTGATTGGTCATAATGTTATGGCTCATGTGTGTATGTAGTAGGAATATATATTTCTGATCTCACGGTTTTATTAAGCAATAATTCAGTTCATAATGAAAAGTTCCATGTTAATTATTTTAAAACAAAACCTTGTAACGTAAAGCACAAGAACTATTTGCGTAGTTGTGCAATTGTAATGTATTAACATTAGCATGGTAATAATTTTTTGGCCATAAAATGTACATAATCTCTCTCGTTCTCTGTCTTTAGGCTGGTCTCCTCAATTCATGCCATTATGGCTACCACAGCAGGAATAATTGTGGTGTCCTCATGCAGGGGTAACGTGATAATGGACAGGTAAGTCATCCAATACCATGCTCCACCTTCACCCCAATCAGCTGTTGGCTTTGTCATGCTGGAGGGTCCACTAATCTATTTGCCTGTGTGAACGATCTTGTTCTGATCTCGCAGGCTAAGCTCCACTCTGTAAGCAGTGAAAAAGACACTGGGTTAGTCATTTATTTTGAATGCCCAGTGAGCAGAAAAACAAGTGAAGGACCAATTTGCAGCTAAGTCACACGACTGGGAATGAAAAGAGCATTTTAGAAAGATTAAAGATGGTCAGAAGTTCACTAATTTGCAAAAAAATAAAATAAAAAAAATCTAAATATTGTAGAACATTTACAGAAAAATTTTCAATATTGACTTTGAATATCCTACCATTCACAGCAGGATTATCCAAATAATTTAGTTTAAATGTATTTTATTTAAATATTATTTTCTAACGTTGTGTATTTGACTTATGAAAATGGCAGTAGATCCCAATACATTAAAAATATTCCTGTACATGTTGTGTAAGGTCAGTATTTTCAGCAGTCTTCATTTAGATAAGTGTGTATGAGGCCGGCACGTCAGGCTCCATTTAAGCAAGTGAGCAGTAGAAAACACTGTGCACATGTGCAACACAATTTAAAAAATGAGCTGCAGGGTACACTATTGCTGGCCGCATGCTGGGAGCAGCCAATAAAAAATGAAACATTTGCATACGATAGCTTATGTAAATATTGCAGTAACTGTTAGCTGCTGCTAGCGAGCTAGTACAAAGACTCATGTCGACAATTTAATCAAAGTTAACAGTTAGATAACACACAGTCAGTCATCTAATGTCAGTAAAAGGTTTATTTCCTGTATTGATGGCTGGAATTGATTGTAAGTTTCTTTGGTCAGCATAACCCAAAGTAAAGACAACAGAATACCACCAGTAAGTAAGTTTCCTGACAGGGGATGCATCTCAAAGCGAGGGTGCCGAATTGGGATTACGCTTTTTGGAATTTCATTAATGAGGTGCATTTGTGGTTGAATTAATTGAGCAATTAGGTTTGTGTGTAGTTTCACTGATGAGTGGGATGCTGCCCATACAAAATTTATTGTGCCCCACCTGACTTTCAATTCTAGAAATGCCACTGATCCATAAGTACATAATATAATCAAAAGATTCAGAAAATCTGGAGAAATCCCTCTGCACGAGGGACAAATCAACACTTTCAGAAATCATTGTCTTTGATGTCTTTGAACACAGTTTGTAGTGCAATTCACAACTGACACAAAGTTAAAGATGTGTCAACATAATTCAGAAATATTAGATGTGTTTTCAGGGCCACAGCTCATTTCAAATTGCCTGAGGCAAAATTAAAAACTGTTCTGTGGTCAGATGAATCAGAATTTTAAAATCCTTATTGGAAGCTATGGACCATTGTGTCCTGTACACTTGACAGCATCCAGCTTGTTATCAGCACAGAGTGCAGAAGCTTACATGTCTGATGGCAGCTCACACATCTGGAAAGGCAGTATTAATTCTGAACAATATATAGAGGTTTTAGGACAACATCCAGGCGACATCTCTTTCAGGCAAGACGATGCTAAACCACATACTGCATCCAACACAACAGCATATTCACAGAAGTAGAGTCTGGATGCTAAACTGGCCTGCCTGCTGTCCAGATCACATTTTGTACATCATGAAACAACAAGTCCAGCAAAGAAGACCCAGCACTGTTGAGCAGCTACTTCAGACAAGAATGGGACAACATTCCTCTCCCAAAACTCCAGCACTTCCCAGAAGAAGTGATGGGTGCTTGTCAATGGTACACATGGCCCTGTCCCAACTTTTTTGAAATGCATTATTGCCATCAAAATGAGTTAATATTCATTTCCCAACGTTTTCTTGGAAATCAAATGGTAAATTATGAACACAAATGAGCTTTTACACTAGTATACATGTTGGTGACTTGTGATCATCCATTCTTCCTCTTGATTATGGGGTTCAGGTCTCGAGTTTGGGCTTGACATTTGGAGTGGTCTCTAAATATTTTCCCCAGAGTTTGATGACCTGGTCAAGCTTACAATTCTATAATTAATCTGCTAAGTAATTGACTAATTGAATCTTTACGCCCAACAGCATTATAGTTCTTTTGTACGTAAGCTAACTTTGGTACGTCAGAGTGTGACAGTACTGAATTATATACAAAAAGCTGAACAGATGTTTTCCTTCAATTATCGGCACTGTCTTTTCAAACCAGAAAGCCATGACAGCTACGCAACCTGCCACCTGTCCTTGGCCTAGGGTGTGGGTGTGTGAGTGTGAGAGAGAGAGAGAGAGAGAGAGAGAGAGAGTGGTGTAATAGAGAGTAATCCAGTAGTCCAGAGAAAACTCCCAGCTGCCCCGGTAATCCACTTGAGGGCTTAATTCCCGCTTCAAGTGCATGAACAGCCGTGGTTGTGTATGTGCGTGTGTCCTTGTCCGTGTGTGTGCGCAATGTGCCTGCGTGAGGAGAGGAAGTAATCAAGCGTTTATTTCATTTGTGTGTCGTATAGGAGCGTTCTTTATCTTTAATATCCATGTGTGCATCTCAGTGGAGATGCAGCCAACTTTAAGTTCACTTTACAGTAGGCAGCCGACCTGCATACAGAAGTTCAGACCTAGGCCAGAAGCTTATCTCCATGTGTGTGGGTGTGTGTGTGCATGTGTAGAGGGATCTGTCTGCATAATTAACCTGCGCAATCAGCTTTTATTAGTGTGTGCTGTGCTCATGAGCAAGAGCATTATTTCTATTGCATAAGCCACCTATTAAAGCCGTATATATTTGAATTTGAGTGAATACTAAACTATTCATACAGTGTTTTCAACAGTTATAACAATACAGGAGAGTGAAGATACATGTGAAGTCACTACCTCTTTTGAAACTGCCTATACTTTGTTGCTGGGCAAAGTGCAGGATCCCCAGCTCTGATAAATTGGCTGGCAGTGGGCATTGCTTTGTATTAGTGATGAGGAGAGAGCACTGTCTACCCAGATAGAAAGAGCATGGCCAATTTTGCTCTCTCAGGCCCCGCCTGCTGATAACAAGCAGCACGACCTGGATTTGAACTCGCGATCCTCTGATTAGTCCACTGAGCCACTCTGGGCCGCTTCAGTTCTATATTCTAACTTTACTCTTACTGCTTCCTAGATAGATAGAAAGAAAGATAGAAAGAAATAAGTTTATTGATCCCTTTAGGTGGTTCCTTCAGGGAAATTAAGGACATTGTATTTCTAATACTAATACGCAGCCTTCTGTATTTACTGTTATTTCGGTGAGAACTGAAGAATTCCTTATGGATTACAAAAAGAACAGACATGTTATTTACATTATTAAAAATGTGGAAATGTCTGTGATCTATCAAATAAACATTTGGTGTTAGGTGTGTTTTTAGTTTACAGCCAGAGAATCAGACTCATGTTATTAATGTACAACATTCTAGTATCGTGACAACCCCAATGACTTATCCAGTATGTTCTTCGTCTCCATATGAAGCGCTATTTAATATATATATATATATATATATTTATTGCCAATTTTCATCCCCTATCCTCATGTAGTAATTGCAAATTAACCCATCCCATCCGCTAGGGGGCTCTCCCCAGCACTTTGCAATGCCCCTGACTCTAGGAGTGTGAAGTCGAATACAAGCCTCCTCCATTTCATGTGATGCAGCCGCCATCTACTTTTATCAAACTACTGCTGATGCACCATCACTGGGGAGCCAACGCGCTCAGAGGAAAGTGCAGGATTCCTAGCTCTGAATGGACCAGTCAGTAGGTTCCTGAGCAAGTGGACATTGTAATTTGTGAGTGATGGGGAAAGTGAGAGCGCCATCTACCCACCCAAAGAAAGTGTCTTAGCCTGCTGAGCCTCTTTTGATAAGTGTTCTTTAAATAGATAATGGATAAAATAATTTTTGGCCCAAATGTTTAATATTTATTTTTTGGCCCAATATTTATGACTGTGCTATGGATGTGCAAGTGTGTTTATTTAATTGCCAAAATCCCTCAGATATTAAAAAATTAATGATCAACACATTTACCACCTTTAAGCTAAAGCAAACCCTTGTTAACGTAATAAGTGCATTGATATGGAAATGCAGATTTTACCGAAATAATAATTTTTAAGTTTTCAACTAGTCGGGTTGAAAAGCTTTGAGCGCACACATTGGTTTAAACGGCTGAAATTATTATTATTATTATTATTATATTATTATTATTGCCATTTAATTATTAATTATTATGGTTGTTGTTATTTTTATTATTATTCATTTAATTATTTGTTGTATTGTCTTGTCTTTTAGACACTGGCTGGCCACCTCATTTGTCATCTGGTACGGAGTACCCTACATGTCATATGACATCTTTGCCATGTACCTCAGCCACTACTATCGCTTCCGGGTCAAAGGTCATGAAGACTACAAGGGGCATTCTCTGAGGACTTTCAACTCATTCGTGAGGAAAGAGTTCCTGCTCGTCCTTCATCACATCGCACTCCTCACTATTCTCCTGCCCATTACACTGGTGAGAGAGAGATGAGAGGGAGAGAGCTGAAGGATAGATAGTGGGTGTGGGAGCAGTTTTAGTGGTTAAGTGGGGCAGCTTTATGATCTGCAATCACTTTGTAGGTTTGTGTTGTTTTAGCCCATATTTTTATAACAAAGGAGTAACACAGAAGGTAATTAATACTTTTTCTAAGAATAAATTAATAAAGTAATCCCATTACAATTTTAAAGAAGTATTTGGTTGTGCGTGTGTACGTGTGTGTGTGTGGCGCATCCATTTTTGTTGCTGTGCCCATGTGACTTGGCGCTAATTTTGCAAAAACAAAACATCCACTCGTGTGTGTCATTCATTCTGACTTTGTTTCTCATTGATAACATTCAAAACAAACATGTCACACTAAAGCCACGGCGCACAGCGCTACTGCCTGCGAAAACAATTAGTGGCCGAAAACCACGAGAACAGTTGTACAAAACAAAGGCGGCTGGCTAGACCACACCAGCACTCTCTAAAACAGAGCGTAAACCTGCAAGAGTGGTGTTAAATGTTCATTTATTCATTTAATTAGTTTTTTGTGTTTATTTCTCATTGTGTTTTAATTGGATTTACATTCTTTCTTATGGGAAATATTGCTTCAGTTAACATTTATTTTCGTTCTTATAAGTCATTTGAATCGAGTGTGTCTGTGGCATAAACATGTCCCTCTTCCACCCATTTGACCCTACACGTAACTATACATTTTAACATTTTGATGCAGCCCGTGGTAGCTGATTTGAAGGCTACATTAATAGGACCTTTAACCAGGGTTCCCTCGGGGTCTTAAAAAGTCTTAAAGTCTAAAATTCAAAACTTTAAATTTAAGGCCTTAAAAAGTCTTAAAAACGGCCAGATATCCATCCAAGGTCTTAAATTAAATTTATTAAAGTCTTAAATTTGTACTTATAATTCCAAAAAAGCGTAGTCTAATTGGACGTTAGTTTTGCTAACTTCTGCTAACGTCGACTAAATGCATCAGTGTAAATGTAGTTCTGTTCACTCTGTTTCTCGGGCAGACTACCGCTGTGGGAACTACAAAGCCTATGATAACCTCATAACAGACAAAACTAGTTAGCTAGCTGCGTCTTATGGGAATTCCACCTTAAATATGCGGTCAGATACGTTCTCCCGACGACAGCTTCACGAATGCAAACGCTGTGTTTTTAAGGTAGAACGAGTTCCAATTGGACGCTTCAGCTAACGCAGGGACTGTTTTTCAGCTTAACTACTCATTGCGAGCAAACTAGTGAATAAGCCGTTTTGTGTAACATTTATATATTGTGAGTTAAGTGTCATAAATCTATTTTTGGGTCACACAGTTAGCACGGGTAGCTTTGTTGGCTCGCAAAATGTAAAATACAGGTGTAGAACTCTTAAATCTTCTTTTAATTGTACTTTGTCCTTCATTTCCTTTACTGTTTTATAGTTTAAGGATTTCATATTATTTATTTTATTGTTGAAGTTGTTGTTATTAGTAGTAGTATAGTGTTTTAAATTAATACGTTTATTATTAAAATCAGTATAAATTGTACATATTCTTCTACTACTACTACTACTACTATTATTATTATTATTATTATTATTATTAGTAGTAGTAGTAGTAGTAGTAGTAGTAGTAGTAATAACTTATCATAATGGAAAACAGAAGATATCTCCATATTTTTTTGCATTTAAAGCATAGTATCTCCTTATCCTTCCTCTCTACTCTTATCTTTATTTTCAGATCCCATTCCAGTCAATTATCTAATGTAGGACATCTGATGCTCTTCACCCTCAACTATGCATCACTGTCTCTTTTTTAGATCCTTATGGTTTTAACGCCTCAGTTATACATTCACAAGACAATTTATTAATTCTCCACTGTATTACAATCAATCAAAATGTGTTTATATATCACTTTTTACAATGGCCATTGTCACAAAGCAGCTTTACATGATTAGCATCAGTCAAAACCCGATGCGAGCAAACCAAAGGCGACAGAGGCAAGGGAAAACCTATGGGCCTAGTGGTTAAGGATCTGGTCTGGTGACCTGAAAGTCACGACTGAAGTGCCCCGGGCAGGTCATGACTGAAGTGCCCTTGAGCAAGGCACCTAACTCCCAATTGTAAGTCGCTTTGGATAAAAGCATCTGCTAAATGCCTCAAATGTAAATAACATGTCTGTTGCCAACAGTGATGTAAAGTCTGCTTACTATAAGCAACGCTGGGCTTGTTTTTTCTAGTCGTTTGCAAATCTCATGAGTCGCAGGTTGCGGTTTTTTGGTCTTGTTTTTGAATGTGAAATTGCTTATTTGGGTTTGGCTTTCTTGGAGTGAGACTTATCTCCCAGCTCGCCACACATCAATCAGTGCTGTAGACCATCTTGGAGAACTCATTGGATCCACTTTGAAGGACAATGAGATCAAAATACACCAAACAAAATGCACTTTTATTTTGATCAGAGCTTAAAAGATTTTAAGTTATTCAAAGAATGTATTAAATAATTTAAGTCTTTCAAAATGTTTATATTAAGTGTTTAGTATAATTTTGGTGTTGTTTAGGTATAAAGTCATAATAAATGTTTACCTTTTATAATGTTATAATGTTAAAAGCAGCCTCTGTTTAACAGAATGTGGTGGGTTGTCAGTTGGGCTTATTTTGGGCAAGTCCTGCATATATATATATATATATATATATAATATTTGGATGATATTTAAGTTGTGATGCTGCAAGCCATGCTAGGTTCCTTTCCTTCTGATTTGGTATAAAGTGCAAAGCAAAAGGTGCCGGACACGCACAGTGTTTGTGTAGCTGCTGATGTTTAAAGCACGTACTTTATTCACATTTTTATTGTTGTGACACCCGACAACATGTTGAGCCCGAGCTCAAATCTTGTACATGTAATCTTATTAAAGCTAGTTTTATTCGTCTCACCAGAAATTGTTCTGTGATCATCCACCACTGTTGTCTTTTGTGGGCGTTCAGGTCTTTTTGCATTGATGAGTTCACTGGTGCTTTCTTTCTTTCTCAGGATGTACCAAAATACAGATTTTGTCACTCCTAATATTGTAGCAATTTCTCAGATGGGTTTTTTCTGTTTTTGCAGCTTATGGATGGCTTGTTTCACCTCTCTATATAGAATTAGAACGTTTTTGGCAGTTTGTCATGTTGGTCTTACATTTCACTGAGAATGGTCTTAAAAGGTCTTAATAAGGTCTTAAATTTAACTCACTGAAACCTGCAAGAACCCTGCTTAATACTTGAATGTGGATTGAATATTAAATGTCTAAAGCAGTTCTTCAGTTTATGCCAGTTTAACTGTTTATTCTAGTAATCAAAAGATGATATAAGGCATGTTATGTAAACGGCACATTAAGCCCCAAATCTCTTATGGATGTCCCCAGGTGTTCTATGTACTAGATAACGTCTGACCTCATAAGGCTTAGTAGAGACAGAATGAAAAGTGAGGGAGGGCCACTATAGTTATCCTTTGCCCAGTAAGTACCTGGTGCATGGGAGATAATTAACATAATAACAGCTGTTAGACTGCCAGAACTGATGGACGTGGACACACACACACACGCTGAGCCGTCTAATGTTGCGGCGGGAGCAGAGCAGTGTGAAAGAAACCTGCTCTTTTGTTTTGGGGATGCTCTGCTGTCAGTAGTGATATTGAGATCACTTTACTGCTGCTTTCATTATTCACATGCAGCTGTTGCTCTAATACTATCTCTCTCTCTCTTTCTCTCTCTCACTCTCTCTCACACACACACACACCTATGTTTGCTAACTTGCTTAACAGGAATACACAAATTATGCATGTGCTTAAACTAAGGAACTACATAGCAGGCCTAACCTACAGAACTGCAGTATAGATGTATGTACTGGCTGTAGGTGACTTTCAATGCTTAGATTCTATATATCATACTTTCTTTAATTCTGATAAATACCAGCTTACAACAACTTCACCTATCACCTGTCTTGTTTCTGGCTTTACAATGACTGGACCTTCCATAGATACATATGTAGTGAACAATACATTTTGCACTATATCTTAATTCTATAACTGGTATAAAGCAAAATATAGTTCTGTTCAGCAGGTCTTTCATGCAAAGAAACAGGAGAGCAAACACACTTACACACCTCTTTGGACTGTGCAGTCTGGTGCTATAGAGTTACACTGAGGGTGGTCACTGTCTGTTCCAGTGGCCACAACACCTCCTCTTTAATTCATCATCTCTCCTCTGCACACAGCACTGTGTTTTTAACTACTTAATCTCATAGTTAGTTTCAACATTTAATGGCTGTTGAGCACAGAAGTGGTCGTGGAAGTCATCTCTAATTATGTAAGTTTGCTGCCAGGCAATGTAGAAATAAGTGTGATGTATTACTGTTGTGTAGGAATGCACACTAGGGTTATTAGGTTGTTGCAGTGGTGCGTGAAAGTTTGCGAACCCTTTAGAATTTTCTATATTTCTGCATAAATATAACCTAAAACATCATCAGATTTTCACACAAGTCCTAAAAATAGGTAAAGAGAACCCAGTTAAACAAATGAGACAAAAGTATTATACTTGCTCGTTTCTTTATTTTAAAAAAAGATCCAATATGTCTTATTTGTGAGGGGTAAAAGTATTTGAACATTTTCTTTCAGTATCTGCTGGGACCCACGGGACCACAATTAATCGTCTCTTGTGGGAGCGGTTGGTCAGTCAGTCAATCGTCGCGGGATGAGACATACATGTTGAAAAATCCTGCAAATTAATAAATAGTCTAGAAAATGATGAGAATCATGCAGCTAGTCAGTCAGTAATACAGTCAAAATACTGGCGGAGCGTCACGTGAACAGACGGTCAATATCTCTCTCACTCTCTCTCACACACACACACACACACACACACACACAAACGTGCGCGCTTTCTCTCTTTCTTTCTCTCTCTCTGTCTCTCTCTCTCTCTGTCTCTCTCACACACACACAGACACACACGGGCTCTCTCTACCCTAATAATTATTAATTAGGCTATGATTTAAAAAATTAGATTTGATTGGCCATGTCGAGGGTGATGTCATCACCCAGAAGCACTTGCGGGATGTACACGGTTGAATAACAGTTATAAATTGTTCATATCGGTTATTTTATGCAGTTGTGTTGTGCTGGCTTAGTGTTTTATAATAAAATATGACGATTTTATCGTGGGAGCGGTCGGGAGCGGGACGAAAACATGCGGGAGCGGGTGGGAGCCTGACTAAAAAATCAGTCCCACGCAGACCATCAATCAATCAATCAAAATTTATTTATATAGCGCTTTTTACAATAGACATTGTCACAAAGCAGCTTTACATAATCAGTATCAGACATTTTGATTCTAAGCCCAATGTGAGCAAGCCGAGGCAACAGTGGCAAGGAAAAACTCCCTCAAGGCTGGAGGAAGAAACCTTGGGAGGAACCAGACTCACAAAGGGGATCCATCCTCCTCTGATCAAACTACTGATACAGACCTCTAGTTCAGTGTTCTCCTGATTGTGGACTCATGAATATTAACAATTAACCAATGTGAGAGAGGCCTTCAGTTACTTAGAAGTTACCCTGGGGTCCTTTGTGACCTTGCTGACTATTGCATGCCTTGCTCTTTGAGTGATCTTTGTTGGTCGACCACTCCTGGGGAGGGTGACCTTGAAATTTTTCCATTTGTCCACAATCTGTCTGTCTGTGGATTGGTGGAGTCCAAACTCTTTAGAGATGCTTTTGTAACCTTTTCCAGCCTGATGAGCATCAACAAGTCTTTTCTGATATCCTCAGAAATCTCATTTGTTTGTGCCATTATACACTTCCACAAACATGTTAAGTGCAGACTTTGATAGATCCCTGTTCTTTAAATAAAACAGGGTGCCCACTCACACATTATCAATAAATAAATGAGCAAGTATAATATTTTTCTCATTTGTTAAACTGGTTTCTCTTTATCTACTTTTAGGACTTGTGTGAAAATCTGTTTTGTCATATTTATGCAGAAATATAGAAAATTCTAAATGGTTCAAACATTCAAGCACCAGTTTATTAATGATGTCATTGACTTTCTGGCCGTTATCATTGCTCCCACTATCATCATCATTCCTGTCCCACTACTGTCACCATATCAGTTCACCTGAACATTACAACAAGATCATATGATTATGATTTATCACACACTTAGAATTAGCAGACCAGAGGAGGATGGGTCCCCCATGTGAGTCTGGTTCCTCCAAAGGTTTCTTCCTCCAGCTCTGAGGGAGTTTTTCCTTGCCACTGTCACCGTTGGCTTGCTCACCGGGGATTAGGGATTAATGATTTTATGTCTGTTATTACTAACCCTGTAAAGCTGCTTTGTGACATCAGTTGTAAAAAGCGCTTTATAAATAAAATTTGATTGATTGATTTGATTGATTGATTGTGTGTGTGAGTGAGTGAGTGAGTGAGAGAACATTGCTGACTGTTATGTATTTTTCTGGTTCAGTTCTTTAGGAAGGATCAGGGTGATTACTTCATTGGTTGCCTCTTCCTCACAGAGCTCAGCACACCTTTCGTCTCACTGGGCAAAATCCTCATTCAGGTAATGAGCACACACTGACTTACACACACACACACACACACGCAGGCACACAAAGTAATGACTCGTTTGCAGGTTTTTGGTGATCAGCTTACAGATTTGCAGATCTCTAGAGACTCTTAATTGTTAACTGACTGCAGTTCTTACAGAGGTTGCTATGACACACACACACACACACACACACACAGTTTTGTGCTTGGTGGCCCTCCTGGATTCTGCTTTTGCAGTCTTTATCTATGGCCTGATTATGCTTGCATTGCGGAAATATGAGTCATACTGTTCCTTCTTTCACTCTATGACCTGCATTTGCTTTTATCTTTCACTCTATTCACTCCTTTTTCATCTTTGTTTCACTTCTTACTTTACTTTTACTCTTCCATTCTTTCTTGATGCTGTGCATTTGCATTTAACTTTGTGATGAAAGCTTTAACTGTTTCTGCACGCTCTGCCCCCTTGTGACTGTGTTTAGTACTGTATCCCAAAAATCTCCAGGGCCAGTTTCATGTACTGTTATTACTGCTTGACATTAGTACTGTACAGTGCGAATAGAATAGTATTAGTTATATTGTTCCCTGTTGTGATTGCAATGCTGACATTTTAAGCAGAATAATTAAAGAAGAAATGCCTTTTGTTGGAAGTATAACACACTATTTAGGTTTGGCTATGAAGCATTGCTGGTTTACATTCAGACAAAAATGTTACGTTTCTACTATCTGCATTGTAGATTAATACTAAAGTCACCCAAACTATGAAGAAATACATCTGTAATTATTTGGTAAACCAACAAGTGTTAAACAAACCAGAGTATGTTTTATATTTTACATTCTTCAAAGTTCTTGCTTAGATACCAGCTTTCTTGGCATTTTCTCAGTCAGCTTTATGAGGTAGTCACCTGGAATGTCTTTCAGTTAACAGCTGTGCCTTGTCAAGAGTTCATGACTTGCATTTTTTGTCTCTTAATTTGTTTGAGACATACGTTGTGTGTCTACTTTGAAGAATCTAAAATCTAAAACATATTTTGGTTTGTTTGACACTTAAGTTTACTACATGACACGTGATGTAGTCTGACATGGCTTGAATTTTAACTCAAATTACGCTTTTGTTCAGCGCAAACTCAGCAACAACAGTGTTTAAAACAATAAGAGTGTCATAAATGTATATTTTGATTAAATCTGCTCTAAACTGTCCAAACACCTATTTTCAGATGTGCTGATATATTGTGGAAAAAATACTTTAAGTCTAAAGCTTAACAAAAGTCAGGTGAGACACCGTTTTCCTCAGCCACTAACCCTACATTGAATATTTATCAGAGAGGTGTGAACACTCAGGTTAGAGGTCTTTGTTCAGTTCACATTTCACGGCTGCTGGAACCCACCAATCGAATGTCCACAATTACCAATCATTATCATATGAATGACAGAGCGTGTCTTTTTTGGCGGGAAAATACATGCAGCTGTCTGACTCGATCTCACAGATGTGTCTCTGCTTATTTAAGCTCCTCTCACAAGAGAAGCTTATACAAGTATTTTAAAAATAAAAACATTGACTGAGAAGGTGTGTCCAAACGTTTGACTGGTACTGTATCTCGGCTGATTGGTAGAGATGGCACAATCATACTGTGTTAAGTTCAACACCTTCTTCAATAAGATATAGTGACTCAAATGTGCTCTATGGTTGAACAGAATGTTAAAGTTATTAGAATATTGAATTTGAAGTTAGTTATTTTTCACATAGTATCAAAACAACAAAAGGCTTGAAATGTCACTTTGTGTAATGAATTTAAAATTATGAATAAAAATTTACTTTTTTTGTAGTATTCAAATTTTTGAAAATGCCCAACTTACCTTTACTTAAAAACCTCCTTTCATTGTATGTGATTTCTCATTTCTCTTCCTCTTTAGCTGGGAATGCAGGACTGTTGGCTGCACAAGGTGAACGGGGGCATGGTGCTGCTGAGCTTCTTCCTGTGCCGTATTGTGCTTTTCCCCTACATGTACTGGGTCTATGGCTCGCACTTTGGCATCCCTGTCTACAGCGTGCCCTTCCACATCCCGCTCTCAGCCAACCTGGGCAACCTCTGCATCCTCGCACCCCAAGTCTACTGGTTTGTACTGCTCTGCCGAAAGGGCTACAGGCTATACAAGCGTGCAAAGACCCGGGACTCATCCTTACCTTCGCCGGAGCCACTCTCAAACCTCTCCAAAGGAGAGTAGGGTGAGGAGAGCTGGCAACAATAAACCAACCCACATCGACACAAACCGCTAGGATCTTGCAGTATCACTAATACTGCAACTGCTTCTATCATCACTTGTGCTATGAAAGGACTTTTTAGTATTTCTTTCTACTCTACAGATATATAAATATATGTACACGCACACACACATGGCTGTTACAGTCTTGCTCCGTTGCAGACATTTAGATTTTCTCTAGTTCCTTCATGCCCATGGGAAGGTATGGTCATATGGTCTTTATGATATGCATATTTTTGAGGAGGAGGGGCTAGAAGATGAGTGAAAGTTGTCATAAACTTCTCTCATTCTATAGAGTTGGAGGATTGTTCACAGTTTGGAGTGATGTTACTAAAACTATATATTCATTTCCTGTTTTTCATTCATTGTAGCTCCTTAGACGACATACCACTCCCTACAGAAGTCAAGGGTTATGTTTAAGTGTTCTGGAGAGTTTAGGGTGGACTCGGCTGCTGGACTTTCAAACTTATGAGTGACCTCCACTTATAAACTTTCGCTAACCCCTTTGCACCAGCACTGATTACCAAACCCTTAAATGTGACCTTATATTTGCAAATATAACTACAATATTTATGTATTTTCTTCAGTTCCCATCTTCTTGCCTGGCCTTACCCTGCGAGTTTGACTCCAGAAGTCTTGCTGGTTCCCATGGCAAATACATCCACAGCGATCCATATGTGCTTTCAAACACCACCTTTCATCCACATTCCTGCTTGGAAGCACTCAAGTCTTACACTGGCGCATAATACCCATTGACCCCGTTAAGAAGAACTGTTTGTATTACCAATTCCTCCAGTCCACATGGTGGCAGCAGAGTTCCATGTTTACAAAATGAACCTCAGGCGCCCAGATAGGAGTCATGGTAGTATCTGAGTGGTTTCACTGTTGCCATGATGAACCACTAGGCTTCTGTGATGTCACTGACTGTTACATAGTGGGGATGGGGTTCATGCATTGGGGGAAGGGGGCATATAACAAACACTTGGCATATCTTTCAGGTCACTTAACTCCTGGGGGGCATCTCTGGGCAACAGTTATAAGCAATAACACTGGATGAAGGGCAAGGGGATTATGGGTAGTTAATGTAATGGGGCTGTCAGAATGGGGTCAGGTCACTGCGAGGCTGAAAATGCCGCACCACACTCCGCTGTAGTTTTACGTCTACTCTCGTTTCTTGATTAGTACTGTTTTGAGTGTATAACTGACGCTTTCTTCGGTGAGGCTGAAGTAGACTGCAGATAGGGCTGGTTATCCTGACACATAAGACGTTTTCTGGTCATTGGTCATTGCCTGGAAAACCAGCCTTTAGAGAAATAATCCCTTTATGGTTCACAATTTAAAGGCAGTGGCTGCTGACCAGTTTTCTCTACAAATGCGTAAAATTGTTGAGACTTTCTTCAGAGGGCATTAGCACTTCCTGCACACATCTTTCAGAACATGATTTCAGCAAATACAGATCATAGCAGCTTAAACCTTTATGATGTTTATTACGTATGTCTGGCTAAAGCCTTTGCGTTATCGTTGATTTGTTCATCCTTTGTTTTTCAAACGGTCAGTTCTTCTCTTGTTGTTGGTTAGGCCAGATGGGTGAGGAATAGCTTTGTATTGTTGCGTCTCTGTGGTCATTGGTCCAGTCTGTTACACACAAGTCTCAAAAGGAATTGTTTGACCAAACATGCTGTCATGGCCGACGGTCACTGGCACATCTTATTTACATTTAACAGCTAACCGGTGCCTGTTCGCTTTGGCAACATTAGTCAAACTTGTCCTTTAAGCCTTGTTTACACTCTGTTGACAGCTTTTTCATACATTTCATCTACAAAACTTTTTTAGTTTTATTTCTCACATGGTAAGTTTATACAGATTACGCAGCAGGTGAGGGATTTTCCACTGGATGCTTTTTCAGTTTGGGCCTAGACTGAAAATACTAACCTCCAGTGCTCACTTTATATGGTTTGTTTGCAGTCTGTCTGGGCATCTGTGTGCTTAAAATAGATGCTAGAAGTGACAGCAAAGGACTGAGGCTTGAATATTATTGCTGAATGGATTTTTTGTATTCACTAACATATGTTAGTGTGATGCAGAGAAGGTGTGCTTGTTGTTTAAGCGCATGTTCATGTACTGTGATTTACACATCATATCATCATCAATGTCAGATCCAGTTTGTTTCAGCATTTGAAACCACAAACTGCCCTCAACATAGTAGATGGTCAAATAGAAATGGCCCAAAATCATTTGAACCAAGATCTTTATTATATTGACGTACATTAAAGCTTAGAATATTTTGCCATGGAGGAGGTATGAGATCTAGTTACAGCAGCGACGATATACAGGTAGCTAAGTAATGATGTGAAGATTGTTAAATACATGCATATCTACAGGATACTCTGTAGAACTTAAGTCGGCGTCAGTGGACTCACTAACATATCCATTTTTAATCAGAGAGGTTTTTAACAGTCATACATAAAGTCTTAGGCTTAGTCTGACACGGGCCTTCCTTTCTGCTCAGGGTTTGGCATAAAAACAGTTCTGTAGAGGCTTATTTTAGATATGAAAGATGAAACCGAGTTTAAAAGCAAAAAAAAAAAAAAAAAGCAGACATGACAGACTTCTGCGTTTTAATATGCTGTTTTGGTTTGTGGGCTCAATTTCTGACATGATGCACAGTATTGCAACATTTCAAGGTTGGTAGACCAAAGATCGCCAGGCACTTTACTCAACAATAACAAGCTAGAAGAGAGCGAGATGTACCGTACCTTAGTTAACCTCAGAGACAGCATTTCTCTTCCACACTCCAAATGCTACAGCTTGGTAAAATAAGTCTATTTTACACAGTTCATACCCCTCCGGTCCCAAATGTACTCAATATGCCAAGACAACATTGGTGTCTGAAGTTTTCTTCTGTTTTTTGTAGCAGAACTACAAGGCTAATGTAGCTAAAAGTAATAGAAGCTTAGCACTTAGCACCACTTGTTGCTCTGATTCCTCAAAAGTAGTGATAAATGAGGCTTCATCATGGCATCTACTGTTCCTTTGTTATAAGTAAAAGTTATAGTGGCAGAAATTATGTAAGCAAGCCTGTTCTGTTGCTTAACAGCTTGATCCAGTCTGAGAGGTGTATACAATTGGTAAGGCTGTGCCAAATTCACGACCTATAAAATGAGCCTTGTAACAGTCCATTTGCCATGCAATGTTGTAAAAATTCCAAATTTAAGCATGTTGTACCACATTCTGAAAATAGTGTGTAGACAAATGTGATCTGATGCGATTTTCAGCTTGCTAGAGTGAGCTGTGCCTCACTGAAACATGATGCTACATTGTAGCTGGCAAGCTTCCTGAGAGGCATCTTTCTCCACAACTAATACTTCTTTCTTGGGCAAGTCTAGACCATCGTTTGGGGAGATTTCCTCTCATGGGGAAACCATGTGAGCTGCTTTGTTGATTTCTGACTGCTGTAAGGTGTCGGAGAAAGGTGCTATGCGAATTAAACTGGTAAAGATGTTCAGATGGCTCAAGACTGCACTTGTGTGCATCTTTGGTCTAAAAGCCACCCAAAGCCAATATAAATAAAAATGTGATTTAACGTTAACAACTGCCATTAAGATCTAACTAGTGTTGTAACATCGGAAAGTTTCATTACTTAATATTGAACTGATTCTGTATTGTAACTTTGAACACTTTCTAATAGAAATAAGCATCAGTGTAACACTATTTTGTTCTGTATGGATTATGGAGATAACATTTAAAAAAGAACAAAGAAAAAATGTTAAACTGTGGAAATGTAGAAATAAATGTTGATCATATAAACGTATGGTGTTAAAGACAGATGAATACTTGGTGTATAGCCAGAGTATCAATTTGGTATCATGGTACTACACTTGGTATTGATACTGAAGTCAAAATTGTGGTATCGTGCAACACTAGATGTAAGTTTTATTGTTCAATCTGAGACTAGTTCTGTGAAATGAAGAACTTAGGAGGGCCCTAGTGATTGGGTAGGCAGTTATATGATATGAATCCAATTGGTAATTGCTTTCATTATTTGTTAGCCACTTTAGCCTTGTAGCTCTTGGGCAAAACTACAGAAACCAAATTTGGGCACCAAACATGTCTTGAGTGAATGGCTGTTTAACAGAGTTCATATCTTACTTTAAAAACATCAGCTTCTTTCATGTCACCATCACTAGTGTCTGACGCTCACGATCCTCAGTAAGAAGGTCCTCCATTGCAATGAACACGCACATGATGCAGTACCAGTAACCTGCTGGTATATGAAGTGCTGAGGTCTTTGTATTTAAAGACTGAAAGTGTTGAGAATGGGAATGAAAAGGCTACACTGATAGAAAAAGTATTTGCTGCTTTAGCTTGAAAACATATCCAGTCTAGACTGGACTCTACCAAGTCTTAGGGTGGAGAGTTAAGTCAGTCTAGAGCCTTTTTTAACATTTTGTTTTGCATGGAGTAGCTGGATATGCCTTAGCATATGTAACTTAGTAGGTTTAGGAAAATGGAAATCTAAGAAAAGATTTGACTTTAATTAAACGTATACACAGTCATATCAGAATATTATGACTAGCCCTGGTTTGGAATGAACTTGGCCATGTGATGGGGTTTGCTGCATGTGTAATTAAATGAGAACACCAGTCAGCTGTAGCAGAGTGGAAAGGAGGTAACTTGACAGATGTCCAAAATGGCATGATAATAGGGTACTGACTGAAGCATCTCAGAAGCCAGTAACTTTGTGGGATGTTCTAGAGCCGCTGTACTAAGAATGGACTTCACACAATGTGTGCCTCCCAGTGGCATAACAGGCCCCATGAGTAATTGCTGCCAGAGGGGAATGACTCCAGCAAGTGGTACAGTGGGACCAGTCAATGAGGAAAGGGTCAGGGATCACCATTGAGTGAACGCTCCAACCCAAGGGTGGTCATAATATTCTGATATCATTGCATACTGTCCAAGCAAGCTTTGATTTTGCTTTAAGACACTTGTGTTGTCCAGAAACCTTCTGGATTTGTAAATCGAATTGAAAATCCAGTGCCTTGTGTTAAAACTTGTGTCCACACAAGCTTGGCGCAATCCAGATCAGGTAGTGTTCACGGACGGCAACTGTCTGCATACTTAAAGGGAAAGTTCATCAATTTTTCAAAGTTGTTTACTTGCCTTACTTGCCCTGAGATTAATGAATGGGGCGAGTGCAATAACAATAACTTTCCCAGAGATGTATCTTGGCTTTTAGACAGTTAACATAATAGAAGTGAATTAGGCTAAACCACAGCCCACTCCAAAGACAACTTTTATACATTTAAAGACTCTGGAGGCAAAGCCAACTTTTCAAATAAATGGTGATTTTTTTGGTGAAAAAATGGTGAACCTTTTCTTTAAAGATTGGCTCCAACACAGAATAAGGATACTCTAGTACGTCTTTTATGTTGTTAAATTTAAGATGGCTCCCATTAAGAGTCTTACTTGGTCATCTCTGTCCTTTAAAATCAAGGTCAAATAGGTTTGTTGTGTTTTTTTTTTTCTTTTAATTGAATCTGAATTCTCCACAACTATCTCCCAATTCTCTGAACCTGATTTGTTAAAATGATTAGCCAGCCTAGCTATGCAGCCCATTAGCAATGAATGAAGGCAGGCTCTTCGCTGCCCTCCCATACTTGAACTACAGTGTGACAGCTTCTTACTATGCAAGATGAAGACTATCACCATGTTCCTCCATCTCCACAGTTGGCTCCTTTGAGACCACACTCCAAAGTTTGGTCACAAACACACAAAGAAGGAAACCCATTCAGAGAGTTGGGACCCAGAGCATGGCTGCATTTTCAGGTCTCTGATGGGGATTCACTTCACTTCATATCTGGCTGTGATTTTCCTCATTGACCTTTAACCTTAAACACTCCCTGCCTGTCTTATTTTTGATAACATTCTGATTTTTCAAATATATTTATATATCAGATTTGGTATATACATTGGGGATATTTTTTGTTTGTAGTGTGACCTTTTGAGAAACTCCTTATTTGAAAGAGAACGGGCTACTGCATGTAACTTAAAGCCGATTGAGAGGAATTTATTTTTTTGAGAATCTTGTGAATCCAGACACCCTTTTGAGAGAATAAATCTTATTTGCTGAAGCTTTGTGTGCAAGTGTTTTTTTTTTGTTGTTGTTCAAACATACAGTAGTAAAATTCAGTGGAACCTCAGTTATCGATTGCCCTGGTTACCGTACAGTTTGGTTATTGTCGACTGTTATCTGGGAAACTGTCGCAGTTATCGTTCATCCACTCGGTTTTTGTTGGCATGACCATGTGACTCACTGCTAATTTCGCGACAACATAACTTCCACCCACTCATTCGTCGTTCATTCTGGCTTTGATTCTTGTTGATAATGCTGAAATCAAACCAAAACTCATCAGAGGAAAGCCTGAAAATGGATGCAAAAACAAATAGTGGCCGAGAATCCAGAGAATGGATGTACAAAACACTGGAAGCATCGGCATGCTGTAAAATTGAGCATAAACCCATAAGAGGGTTAATTTAACACCACTCTCCATTTTAGAGCGTGCCGGGTTCTTGGTCACCATTTGCTTTTGCACCTATTTTCAGGCGGTAGTGCTGTGTGCTGTTGCTTTAGAAACAAAGCCAGAATGAACAACGAACGTGTGATGAACACAGTGGATGCTTTTTCGCAAAATTAGCAGCAATTCATGTGGGCACGCCAATGAAAACCAGGCAGATGAAAGATAACGGACAAAATTTCCCTGATAAGTCGACGATAACTGAATTGTATGATAACTAGGCCAAATGATAACAGAGGTTCCACGATACAATCCAGTGCTGAACAGGTTCACATACAGAAAATTATGCTTAATGTATTTATTTTGTATTTACTTATATTAAGTATGTTTCTGAGTAAACCAACACAATTGCACAGAAATAAACGTTATAATTTTCCTCAATGGACTAAAACTTTTGCACAGAACTCTAAAAGGCCATTATTTTTTCTGCAAGAGAAATGCCTTTGCTCACTGCATCCAACCATCCATCATCATCACTGCTTAAACCAGTTCAGGATGAGTCCTCATAACACACCAGTAAGCATTTATGGCAACAGCAATTATGGAGTGACCAAATCTCTGGACCTTAATCCAATAGAAAACTTGCAGCATGACATTAAAAATGCTGTTTCTGTTTGAAAACTAAGAAAAAAAATTGTGGAATGTAGTCCAATCATCCTGGGCTGGAATACATGTTCAGAGGTGCCAGAGGTTGACGTCTCCATGAAGCACAACAGTGGTTATACAACTAAATATTTGTTTACTGATTCACAGGAAAGCGTTTTCAGTTCATACAGCAAAACATTTGAGTTTGTAAAGAAAAATGCACTCACTGCTATTTTCTGAACAGCCTAATATATCTTCACTTTCTGTAAAGTAATACATCAATGCATTTGTGTGTATGAAAATAAAAGCTGGGTTTTTAAACACACTGCTATTATTTTGAGCACAACTACACTCATCAGGGCAATTTAGAGTAACCAATTCACCTGACCTCCATGTTTTTGGACTGTGGGAAGAAACCCATACAGACACTGGGAGAAGATGGCAACTCCGCATGGATGAGGACTTGACTCAAGACCCCCTGCACTGAACATGCTAACCACCCAGCCACCCCTGAGCTCACAACACTATATTCAAATCACCAGCTTGCACAATAGATTCTTCTTGGATTTATTAGTTGTATGATTCTACAGAAACAGTCTGAGGACTGTAATCCTTTAATTACGAGTTCACTCGCCTACCTTTATAAATACCAGCAGTGAGTCGTAATGTTCAAATTCCCCAGACAGCATGATCATGATATCAGATGGTTTGTATCACATGTATTTTGTACTCTGTACCTTACATACAGGACGTATCCACAAGACTAAAAATACTTGTCCAACTGGTCCACTTAGTAAACAGATTTGGAAAGTTCTTAAGAAGGACAGCTCACAAGCAAAACAGCCTGCCAAAAAAGTGTTAAATTCCATGTCCAATCTCAGGTGCAGGAGCTGTTGTGTCCTGATGGAAGCCCTAGCTGGTTGCCAGTCTGATTTGAGATCCTGAAATAGACATTCATCGTAGGTAATACTCAATGGCAGCAGAGAATGCAGCAAAGCCTCCACAGCCCAGAACCCCAGCCTTCAGTCCAGCTAGAAGAAAACAACAAGACACTTATCACTTCATCTTAAAACTCTCACAAAGCTTAAAAAGTATTTATGCAGATATGATTTTTAGATTACTCCTCTTGTATACAGAAATCCACAAAAATACTTGTATGTTTGGCAACCACAATATAAATGTGATAACAGCGTTCAGTGTGTCATATTAGTAATTAATAGATGTGGTGGAGGAAACTCCACACAGGTTTCAAGTCATGGAGTTATTTGTTTCCACCTTGTCCATTAATTTTGAATAAGTGGACACCTCAGCAGCTGTTATCTGTTACATAAATGACATTTTGTGCCGCAATACAACATTTATTTCCCACAGTTACATTGGAAGACATTTTCTCAATTTTACCAGCATTTTAGACTGTAAATATTGCTGACACCAAGTTAATGTGAACTAAACTACCTCTTACCATTCAGGGCAATGCTTGCTTTCATATAAATCAATACAGATCCATCCATCTGATTCAGTCTAAAGGCCAGACCCTACTAATAAGAGTGAGGTTTTTAAAATGTAATGTAAAAATGAATGATGACCTGATTCCCACCTCTAAATCCAATTGCACCTCCAGTAATACAGCCACTGTACACTGCATTTTTCCAGTCAGATTTACCACGATGCTGGAACAGAAAACATTTTTATGTGCACATTAATAAGCATCAGGAAACCACCACAGAAAACCACTAGATGGAGCTATTGTAGAGTCCAAGTCTGCGTCTAAAGAGCAAAGGGAGACATAGCACAAAATTCCAACAGCAGTTTGATGATATAACCGTCTTCATTTTTTCATAAAACTATGGAGTATTAATGTATATTTTTCCTTTTGTATCCATTCTGACTGGGCCCTCGCGTATTCATTAGGCTACGTTCACATTACAAGCCACATTACTCAGATCAGATTTAACTATGTTGACGGTTCACATTCACAAATGTAAGTGAGCTGTATCTGTAATGTAATCCAATCTGTCCCTGAAACGGCTCGCATGCACACGTTGATACGTCTATACACGTCGCCTTTTTCACCAACAAAAGCGTCACATTTGTGCAGGGTTGCCAGGTATGCAAAAATACAGTCGCTGGTAAAACATCAGAGTTGGCGGCTTGCAGGGTTTCTGCAGTTAATTAAAGAAGAAATCTAACAATAAACTAAGATTTAAAGAAGATTTACGTTTTTAAAGCTCATTGAAAGGTATGTCACGTTAGATTTTGGGCTAGTTTCCGTTTGGGTAGTGTGACTTTCTGTTACAAAATCGTTAATAGGTTTGGGGGATATGGCAACCCTGTATTTGTGAGACTGATTTTAGTAAACCTGGTAAAACAGATGTGTTAGTAGCTGATGTGTGATGGTGTTTTGATCAGGAGGACAGTAAACAGGTGGTGGACTGTACATGATCAGGTGAATAAGGTGAATAAATGCCAGCTGGCTGATTTTGCTGTTTTTACAGCTACATGAGTAAATGAGAAGCCAACGCTGCCTCACCCACTACACACGTGTACAAGCACAAAGACATGAAATCTGATCTGACCGTCACATTCAAGTCACGTGTCCACAGATCTGATACGTATCTGATTTAGAACCACATATGAAAGTGACTCAAATGCGATTAGAAAAGATGGGATCTGAGCCACATTAAGGCAAAAGATTGGATTCGAGTCTCTTCAGCCTGGTAATGTGAATGTAGCTATAAAAACAGAAGTATGAATTAGCATTAATGAGCACGGGTAGATCCATCTAATCACTGTGTCTATGAATTTATGCCTTTTCTTATGAGAAGTGCAACACAAAGCTACAAATGAACTTACTGATTCAATGATGCACTCTGTACAGGAGAACATGGCACCAACAATGGCAAAATTTTTAGCGTAAGACATTCCTCTCTGTCCCATGTCTCGCAACACCTCTCTTGCAGTGGGAGTCTTCAGAGGGTCCTTGGGATCAAACCCAACATTGGTGTCAATTCCAGCTGTGAAGACTCCAAAAGCCCCTCCTAACACAAAGCCTACAAACAAACATATATCAAGCTGTTAAAAACAGTGGAAAAAAAGTGAGAGCAAATCAAACCTTAATTCCAAATACTTAGTCATTTTTGTCCTAATGCTAAATAGTTTGGCTTATAGCTCATGAAAACCCTGAGTAATTAATTCTAATTTTGAGTAAATTACAGTAAAACTACTGTGTATCTCTTGGTCTACAATTGCCACATTCCCAATATCAAACCACTCCTGAACCAAAGACAATGTCAGCAGTTAAAAAATGTACTGTACGTCAATAGTACAAAGTCCTCTTTTTAGATTTATAAGCAATTATTTGTATGCCAAAAGTTAGTATTTGTACAGTAGTTATTATAGGTCAGTATGT
>BRDA01007146.1:0-13044 GCA_036984385.1 Crenuchus spilurus
ACACTCTGCTCTTACTGGTGCAATGTGACATTAATGAAGATTGGCCACCAGACTGGTCCAATTTAGCCATGAACCCTCCCACACTAACATGACAGTGTTTCAGTTTTATTGTCTAACCCCTGTATATGATGCTGGCATTTGGGTGAATGACACACATTTGAGCTAAGAAACTAATGCAAAACACTGTATTTTGTCTAACTATGTACAATATATAAAACACGTTATACAACACACAGTATATATAAAAATGACAGAAATGGCTTTCCCAGTCCAGACCTGAGAGTTTACTTTGGAGATACATGGTTGTCCGTGCATTGACACTAGTGTTACAGCTGTTTGATGCATCGCTCTTATGAAGGGTCCCTAAAAAATAAAATAATTAATAATAATAATATGTAAGTGCTCACAGTCTTGATTTGAAGTTTAATTACAGCCAATTGACAATGTCAGTTCAACATTGTCACCATATTTCATCAGATGGTTCCTCAAAGGAAATGGTTCTATATGGAACCTTGAGAAGACAAAGAACCTCTTGCATGCTTATGATGAGACTTCAGCTGGAGAACATGTTTCCTTTTTGGAAGTATTGCCCAGCTTATCATCAGGTAAAGCAAGCAGATGGTCTGTCTTTGTATCTACACTCTTTGTCCATTTTAGCTCCACTGATCATACAGGTGCACTTTGTAGCTACAATTACAGACTGTAGCCCATCAGTTTCAAGCTTCAATCACCCTGTTCTTCAGTGGTCAGATCCAGCACAGAGCAGGTGGATCATTCTCAGAACTGCAGTGACACTGACGTGGTGGTGGTGTGTTAGTGTGTGTTCTGGTTTGAGTGGATCAGACATGTTTTTAAACATCTGTGTCACTGCTGGAGTCAAAATAGTGAAACAAGCAGCCAACAGTGTCCTGTGAGCACTAGTGAAGAAGTAGAGAACCAACATGCGCTCGCTCGCTCGCTCGCACGCTCTCGCACGCATTCTCGCACGCACTCTCGCTCTCGCACGCACGCACGCGCTCTCGCTCTCGCACGCACGCGCTCTCGCTCTCGCACGCACGCGCTCTCGCTCTCGCACGCACGCGCTCTCGCACGCACTCGCTCGCAAGGGTGAGCAGTAAGTAGCCTTCAATCATGGAGCAGTTGAGAGTTAGGTGCTTTGCTCAAGGGTGACTCATGACTTAAGTTATGTCCTCTCACTTCAGGGGGTCGAGCCAGCGACCGTACATTCACAAGGTCGGTTCCCAAACCTCAAGTCAATGGTTGCCCCAGTGAGCTAACGTAGTATTTAAAATCTCCAGCAGTTCTGCTGTTTCCAATCCACTCATACCAGCGCAATGCACACGAACACACCACCACCGCATCAGTGTCACTACACTCCTGAGAATGATCCACCTGCTCTGTGGTGAAAGGAGGCTAACAAAGGTGGACTACAGTCTGTAACTGTAGAACTACAAAGTGCACCTATATGATCAGTTGAGCTTAAACAGACAATGAGTGTAAATACAAGGTGTGTACCTAATGAAGTGGCCAGCGAGCGTGATGTTCTACTAAATGTGAATTGAAGGCTGAGTATTAACTCCTGGTAGGGCTGTCACAATATGGATTGAATTTAAATATTCATGTCCTTTAATAGCAGACCACACTGAACAAAATGAGAAATTAATCATCAATTAAAATCTCATAATTGTGACGACACTAATTTCTGGTGAACCAAAAGAACTTGGATCTCAATTCCATGACGGTTAGGAGATGTTACCCAAAAGCACAAAGTAAATATAATGAAATAAAACCAAAATCAGCAGTACAACACATATTTCAAAAATGTAAACAGTGATCACAAGAGTTAATAACATTATACACTAAGTGTAATGACATCACACTGATGTGATATCTGACAAAGTCACAGTCCCACCGGACCAATCAGTGAGCAGCTCAGACGTGTGTTCTCATTTATTTTCACACATCCACGGCCTTTAATCATGCTGTGCTTAATGGATGCTTCTTTTAATCTGAAACAGTGCTGGTCAGCAGTCTTGTACTGAGGTAGGAAGCTAAACTCTAAGACTGTGAGTTAATAATGACTATTAAACATAAACAGAGCATCATCTGGTTGCAGTATGATGTGTAGCTCCGCCCATTCCCATGTGTTTCAAAACAGCAAACCAGTACGCCGGATGTGGTTAGCAAGGAAGTCGCAGTCAGTGCACCACTCAATCAGTTCACTCATTCAGGTGAATTACCAAGCAAAGGTCAGTCCAGCAGAACATGTTCCTCAACAGGCTCGTGTTTCGGAGTAAAGCACGACTGCAGATAAACATTAACAGAGTGGGCGCGACCTCAAAATACGCTGAGTGTGTTTTATCTAAACGATACACAGTGTAAAGTCCTGCAGACGTGGCCAGACCAAGTCCTCCCCGCTTCACTGGTACAACTAAACACAAGAAAGAACAGCAGGTTTCTTATAACGGATGAAACCTCAAAGGCGACCTTAGTCATGGCCCACATTTACTACTTCCCCACTGCTGTGGAATGACTCTGAATGCCTTCAGCCAAACCCAAGTATCAAAACACTGCCTCAGTTTAACCTGAATTAAAGTATAGTTATACACTAGGCTGGATAGAACTGGTACAGTGATACAGCCCAAACCAGGGTCATATGTGGTACTGCCATAGGCGCTAGTGCAACCCCATGTCATCAGAGATGCAGCCTTGTGAACTGTGCACTATTGCCACAATGAATGATGGCCCAAAATGGGGCCATTTCCTGTTCAGAAGCTGAACATTTTCATTCAATGCATAGACTTGTAAAAAAAAAAAAACTTTATATACCTGAACAGGATCAGTAAACAATAACAACTCCAACAAAACAGCAGAATAATTACTATTAATAATAATATAATAATATAAAAATACTTTTTAATAAATATTAATGAGATACTCTTTACCTTCCCATATATCCCCAATCCCAAAGTTGAGATGCGTTGTAAAATGTAAATTATATATATCAATTTATTCACAATAGAACACATTAGATGTTGAAAATTAGATTTGATCATTTCATGAAAAATATTAAATAAAAAAATTCAGCAAGACAATGCTAAACCACATACTGCACCCATCACAACAGCATGGCTTTGCAGAACAAGAGTTAGGGTAGTGAACTGGTCTGGTTGCTAAATTAAAGCGAAAGGATGACCGTGTTCCTAAGCTCATCTTCAGTCACATCATCTTTTAAAAAGTATTTAAAGACTTAATTTTATTTGCTAGCCTTTGATTTTGATAAGTGACGTCCTCTCTCTCCGTGTGTATTATTTTAGTTATTTTATTTTTATTACTTGAATGTTTTATTGTGTAGCTACGGCTTTGGAAAGTGCTATATAAATAAACTTTACTTAATAAAATGTGGGTCTATGAGAATTGCAATTCACTGTATTCTGTATTTATTTACTAAGCATCCCAACTTTTTGGAATTGGGTCGTAATTATTTTTAATGCTAGAGTTCAAATGAATAAAGGTTTTGACTTCCAGCAGCCTGAACTGGCTCAATTCACTGATGTATGAGGGCCAGATCTGTGCCACAGGTTGCCCATGTTTAGTCAGCTGGGTTCACATTGCAGGTTGTATTTGGGCGCAGAGGTCCAACACCATGAACCTTAAACACAACTTCTACAGCCGACCTACAGCACACTCACCGTGACCATCGCTGACCTTTCAGTGCCTTATGTAGGCCATCCAGAATTGACTGTGATCTGGGGCCGATCAATAATAAAAGACATTTAAATACGAACACAACGTCGTCATTGTGCTCACAGATTTCACTTTCCAGTGGGACAAAAAGGCCTCAAGTTTAAAAAAACAACAACATAAGAAATGCATTTGTCTAGCAAGAAGAAAAAGAAAAGCACTGATGTTATTGATAATTAGGAGCATCATCATCTTCATCAGTTTGATTGGCATTTTGGCCCGTGGAGGGCAACATCTAATCACCACTACTGACTGTTTCCACCATTTCTAGATGTTCCTCAAAGCCAGCAGTGCCTAATGAAGATTCGGTTGATGAATTAGTAGCTTTTACGATTCTACACTAACTCATTAAAAATACTGCAGGAAGGAAAAAGGAAAACGAGGATTTTTTTTCTTGCTTAATGCGGAAAAGGTGGAAACGTGGTCCTTAGTCAAATTGTCACCACAGGTGACAATGTGCCACATATGCATACAGCTACACTGAACGTATAGGCGCACTTTGTAGTTCTACAATTACAGATTGTAGTCCATCCAGGATCTCCAGAGGACCACCACAGAGCAGGCATGAATGATCTCAGCACTACAGTGACACTGACGTGGTGGTGGTGTGTTAGTGTGTGTACACACATTAACACCACCAGTGTCACAGCAATGCTGAAAATGCTCTGTGGGGGTCCTGACCACTGAAGAATAGGGTGAAACAAAAGTGGACTACAGTCTGTAATTGTAGACCTAGAAAGTGCACATATGTGGTCAATAGAGCTCAAAATAGACAAGGAGGAGGTGGTGTTATGGCTCACAGGTGTATCACTGATCTGGTCAAGTCTTAGTCCCAACCTGACAGACACCAGAAATGTATTCAATGCTGTGTGAAAGTCTGTGCACCTCTGGTTTAAAAGAAATGTTCTGATCTGAACTGAATATTAGTTTAAAAACCTGCACATTTACTGCAATTTTTGATTTTATAAAAAAATGTGAAATTGTGAAGAGCAAGTGTGTGTTAAAATGTGCATAATGCACTGATAAACACAATAACTGCTAATTAACAGCTGATTGTGGCTCATAACATTATACTAATAATTTATCTTTTATTTATTTATAAACCTGATTTTCTCCCCAATGTATTTTTAGTAGCCAATTAGCCCCGCCCCTAGCACACTCTGAGGAAAGCTCAGATCCCCAGTTCTTCGCCCAGCAGACACCAGAGGCACTCGTCTTTGTTTATAGTGCTAGGCAGAGTGGACCATTTCGCCCACTTGAAGAGAGAACACGGCCAATTCTGCTCTCTCGAGGCCCCGGCTGTCGATGGCAAGCAGCAGGATCGTCTGCTGAGCCACCAAGAGTTAGAAAACAAAACTTAAACTCTTCTTCTTGGTTGATTCCAGGCTGATTCCTATGGTTAAACATATATAGAATCCACTCTCGCCAGTTTGTCTTGTCCACTTGTGTCTACATTCACTGGGCATTTTATCAGAAACGCCAACTACACAGACCTACAACTTTCATTTCCATGAGTGTCTGATACAGCACCACTACCCACATATCTGGACAGAAGTGGTCCATTGATGAATGGGGTTCTGGGGGCTGTAAACATCTACAAAGTGCATCTTTACAGTAGGGTTTTCTCAATAAAATGGCCAAACAGTGTAGGTACAAGGGAACTGGACATAAACTGGACGTTCAATGTACTAGTGCATTAGGACTGGCTGTACCAGTGCATTGACCTCTGCAGGGCCTCCTCCCAGCTCTGCAGGACAGGCTTATAAACGCCACCCTTAGATCCATCCCCTTTACCACTCTGTGGTAGAAAGAGATGATCGGTTGTCTGCAGTTTCTTCAGTTCCTCTTTACTCTTCCAGTAACCTGCAGAGAAAACCACCACAAAAAACAGCTTAAATACTAGAAAAACTACAGACATATCAATAACTTCACTGATACTCAGCACATTCTCAAAACTAACTTTATTGCATAACCACAAATCAGAAAAAGTTAGAACAATATGGGGAAAAAAAGAAAAAAAAAAGAAAAAAAAAATTTTTTTTTTTTTTTTTTTTTTTTTTTTTAAACGTTTTACATATTTTATTTCATTGAACAAAGAAGCCAAAATGTTTATTTTTTGTCTGATCAATTTAATTTTTTTTGTTAAATTACATCTATTCCTGCATTACAGGCCTGCAACACATTCCAAAAAAGTTGGAAGGGTATGTACTAGGGGTGTGTATCTGTCCAATAAATGACGATCCGATATGTATCTCGATTCATGCGGTACGATACGATTCAGAAATGATAGATTTTAAATTGGACCGATTCGATACGATTCGGTTCAATATAATCGGGTAGGAAATAATATGAGATAATTGTTTAAAATAGATAATTTACATTATGATTCAACATAAGTTAATACTAAAAATGTGTTTTTGCTTTCAGACAGATTAATGAAATACTAGAGAACTAGTTTAGTTGTATTTAACATGTGAAGTCAGAAACAGTAAAATACTGTGGCGTTGGGATGTGGTACCGGGGCTCCAATGTTTTAAACAAGTCCCCAAAACCCTCATTCTCCACCACACCGTATGGTCTTAAGTCTTTGACAATGAACCGGGCTACTGAAGCCGTTACTACTTTGGCTCTACCTGAGTTGTGGTCGAGTTTTGGCTGAAGAAGTCCTGTTTTTCTGTGTTTGTCCTGCCGTATCTTTGGGCTAATGGTGCTAGTGTCCTCATCACCACTCTCCTTATGTCGTCTCACCAAATGTTCTCCGTTCTTCATTTAAAGACCGAACTTCTTCCAAACTTTTGATTTTAAGCTCGGCGGAGCGTTGTACAGTATATACGTTTCTTTCAAACATGACTGTGACGAGTATCACGACAGTTCATGAGAGAAAGAGAGCAAGAGAGAGAGGGGAGGGAGGTTATTTTTATTTAAATCGTTTAGTTTTTACAGGCCTAGTATTTACCACTTTGTAATGTCATTCCTTCTCTCAACACTTAAAAGGTGTTTTGGCGCTGAGGATCCCAAATAATGACGTGTTTGTGTTATTTAGTTTCATTCTTCTGCAAACACACTTTAAGATGCATTTTTTATTTCAAGACTCTCCACACATTCTCTATTAAAGATACTGCAGACAGGCCAGTCCAGCATCCATACCCTCTTCTGCTGCAGCCACGCCTTTGTAATATGTGCAGAATGTGGTTTAGCATGGTCTTGTTGAAAAATGCATGAACGTCCCTGGAAAAGATGTAGTCTTGAATATGTTGCTCTAAGATCGCTGTGTATTTTGCAGAGTGTAAATGACCTTTACCAAGTGCACTAACACAACCCCATACCATGACAGACCCTGGCTTTTGGACTTGTTGCTGATAACAGTGTGGATGGTCCTTTTCCTCTTTGGATAGGAGCACACAACGTCCATTACTTCTATTAAAAAAAAAAAGGTTTGTTTGACCACAGTACACATTTCTCACTGTGTGATGGTCCATTCCAGATGCCTCAGAGCCCAGAGAAATCAACACCTCTTCTGGACATTATCAACACAAGGCTTCTTTATTGCACAGTAATGTATTAAGTAGCATTTGTGAATGTAACTCTATTGTAGTGCTTGACAAAGTTTACATCTCTTGCCCATGTGGTTATATCAGATCTTGATTCAGTGCCGTCTGAGGGATCGGAGATCACTGCTGTTTACCCTTACAAAATGAAATTCTTCCAGATTCCTTGAATCGTTTAATAATATCCTTTGTAGGGAGAAATGTGTGAATCCCTTCCAGTCTTTGAGAAACTGAGAAAATGACAAATGTTTAAAAACAGACATTTTTGACATCCTTTTTGCCCAACTGTGCTCCTCAAAGACTCCCTTCATGGATACTGCTTTTGTACCAAATCACGAGGTGCGTCACCTGTTTGAAATCACGCAATTACAGAGTTGTTTTTACCTCATTAGCCCTAAATTGCCGCAGTTAGTTACTTTTCTGTAATGTGTTGCAGGCCTGAAATGCAGGAATGGATGTATATTAACAAATGAAAGGAAGTTAACAGACAAAACATGAAATATCTTGGGTTTATAATGTCTGAACTGAAGGAAAAGTCGACGTAAATGTAAGACACACTGTTGTTTCTGCATTTTCCATACTGTCCCAATTTTTCTCTTATTTGGGGATGAGAGTAAATGACTAATATTAAACAAACTCTGAAAGTAGAGCAAATAAACAAGATCTGTGTGTAGGACTCTTTACTTACCCACTCCTAAACCCGCCACAAAAGCAGCCCCCAGACAGGACATGTCAAAATGAGTGGGCCGTGATATCTTCCGTCCCAACAGGTCTGTGGTCAACTGCATGATAAAATCGTTTGTAGAGACGCCACCGTCTGCTCTGTAAACACCCAAAACATGGCCAATTACACACAGAATACAATCATTAAATTAAACAGACAGACGGACAGAAACTGAGATTGATACACAAACATACACACAGGCCAAACAAACAGATGCCTAAATGGACAAATATACATAGTCTGACGTACGACAGATCAACAGACATACACAGACAGTTTAATATTATATTATTAATAAATATATAATAAACAATCAAATGAGCCCTATAATATGTATCCTCAACAAGACAAAGTCTGTCGTTTAGGCTTCATATTCACCCATTTTAAAACTCTCAGGATGGACCTAAACATTATATTTACTCAATATACTGAACACACACCACTCAGCCATAAACTGTCCAGCAACAGATGAGCCAACAAGGCAGGTGTGTCTAATAGAGTGGACAGTGAAAGGACACAGTGTTTAAAATCCCCAGCAGCTCTGCTGTGTCTGATCCACTCAACATTCTCCAACACACCACCACCACATCAGTGTCACTGCAATGCTGAGAAGGATCCACCTGCTTTATAAGGGCCCTGACCACTGAAGAACAGAATGAAAGGAGGCTAATAAAGTATAAGAGATGGACTACAGTCTTCAAAGTGCACCTATATAATAACAGTATATATAAAGAGAACTGACATAAGCTGGCTCGTAACCTGGAGGAAGAGACCTGTACCTTATTTTAGTGATGGGAATGTGTGTTTCTCGAAGCATCACATCAAACAGCTGCTTATTTCTGAAAAATAACACAAAACAATCAGACAGATGGTCTCACATTTGACTGTAGAATACTTGGCTTGACTCAATCACTAAGGTCCAGTCCTGTGACTGCAAAACAAGCCCAAATCACCCCTCCACCACCGTGATTGACAGGTGGTATGAGTCATTTATGCTGATATGCTGTGGCCCTGTGTACCACGGCCTAACATCTTCACTTTGGTCTCATCTCTCCAACGGATGTTTCAGCACAATAGCGCTTGCAGGATGATACCACTTCATTTTCTGATAGAATTTTAACTCCCAGCTGATATTAACAGCGATGTGTTATATAGTCAATGTTTAATGAGCTATTTTTGCAGTTAGTAATTAGAATGCATCGTAATTGGAAGACTGACCTGAACGCGATGGACTCCAGAATAGCTCGGACCAGGTGGCTCTTGGTGGTGGACGGTTTCAGGCCCATAAATGCAGCGCATGCTTTGGGGTCATTAAGTGGAGCCTGACTGACACACACACACACACACACACACACACATGCTTTAACACAGACAAAAACATTTCAGCATACACACACAAAAGCTGATAAACTAATAAGATGAAAAACAGCAAAATAAAACAAATAAGAGGATCAAGGACTTACTAAACTGCAAACAGGTAAGCAGGAAAGGCAAAGAAATAAAACCATATTACAACTCAAGCACAGACAAAGGAGCCATTACAGAAGATATCAACATCAGCATCATCATTGTCATCATCATGATCATTATAGTCTTCAGTATAGTCATCATCATTATTATTGATCATAGTTATCATTATCACCACAATCATCATCATCAACACTGTTACCATCATCATCATCCATATCATTATTGTCTATGACCAACATTATTGCACTGTCATCATCGTCATATCATTAGCATAATTATCATCATATCACTGTTATCATCCTCACCACCACCACCAATATCATTAACGTACATCACCATCATTAGTCATCATGATCATCACTATAGCCTCATTAGTCATTACTATCATCATCCATGTCATTAACATCCATCACAGACATCATTACTGCATTGTCATCATATCACTGCTGTCATCACCACCACCAACAATATCATTAACGTACATCATCATTAGTCATCATGATCACCATCACTATAGCCTCATTAGTCATTACTATCATCATCCATGTCATTAACATCCATCATTACTGCATCGTCATCATCATATCACTGCTGTCATCACCACCACCATCAATATCATTAACGTCCATCATCATCGTCATCATGATCACCATCACTATAGCCTCATTAGTCATTACTATCATCATCCATGTCATTAACATCCATCACAGACATCATTACTGCATTGTCATCATCATGATCACCATCACTATAGCCTTCATTATAGTCATCATTACCATCATCATCATATCACTGCTGTCATCACCACCATCAGTATATTTAACGTCCAACACCCTCATTATAGTCATCATTACCATCATCCATATCATTAACATCCATCACAGACATCATTACTGCATTGTCATCATATCACTGCTCTCATCACCACCAACATCAATATCATTAACGTCCATCATCATCGTCATCATGATCACCATCACTATAGCCTTCATTACCATCATCATCATATCACTGCCGTCATCACCACCATCAGTATATTTAACGTCCAACACCCTCATTATAGTCATCATTACCATCATCCATGTCATTATCATCATATCACTGCTCTCATCATCACCACCATCAATATCATTCACGTACATCATCATTAGTCATCATGATCACCATCACTATAGCCTTTATTAGTCATCATTACCATCATCCATGTCATTAACATCCATCACAGACATCATTACTGCATTGTCATCATCATCATCATCATCATCATATCACTGCTATCACCACCACCACCATCAATATCATTAACGTCCATCATCGTCATTAGTCATCATGATCACCATTACTATAGCCTTTATTAGTCATCATTACTATCATCATCCATGTCATTAACATCCATCACAGACATCATTACTGCATCGTCATCATCATGATCACCATCACTATAGCCTTCATTGTAGTCATCATTACCATCATCATCATCATATCACTGCTGTCACCACCACCATCAGTATATTTAACGTCCAACACCCTCATTATAGTCATCATTACCATCATCCATATCATTAACATCCATCACAGACATCATTACTGCATCGTCATCATTATCATCATCATCATGATCATCATCATATCACTGCTGTCATCACCACCACCATCAATATATTTTACGTCCAATACCCTCATTATAGTCGTCATCATCATTGACACCATTATCAACATCATTAATGTTCATCACCATCATCGCCACATCATCATCATTATGGCATCATCATGTCATCATTAGCATAATCACCACCACAGTGACCACCATCAATATCGTTAACATCCACCACCATCATTATTGTCGTCATCGTTACGGTCATCATCATCGTTACTGTCACCATCATTGTCGTCACCATCATCAGTCATCATAAAGAATTTCTTGATATTGGAGTTCTTGGCTGATGTTGATTTATGATGTGCGAGTTATTTAGTGTGTATAATAAACATATTTCTCCAAATATGACCTCCTCACAATACTGAAAGGTACTGGCCTCTGATTGGCTAGCACTTGTTGCCTTTGTTGATTAGAAGTGAGATCATTAGTTCAAGAATATCAGGAACAGGATCATTTATCAGAGACAGAGCAGGAACAAACAAGAGGAAATTAAGAATAAAATGCAGTTCACAGAAGGTAAACAAGCCTGTGTTAACGTCTGCCGTTACATCTCAACCCCACCACTCCCAAAGCAAGCCAAACGTGCTCAGATCATCAAGTCATCCTCTGATTTTATTTACATCCAGATCTACCATGTCTGTGTTTTTCTCCTCATCCTCTGAGAAAAATACAGAATTATCATCTTATTTTTAGCTTAATCAGAGCGTGTTTGATCATTTTAGTTCTGTTTGATCCAAATCTCTGTTTGAATTTTTGCTGTGTTAAGTCTCCTAGTGCACAGATCCACAAAACACTAACTAATCACAAACCAACACATATGAATGCTTTGGAACAACCTCAAACTATTTTGTCCAGATGGACTTTAACTACTTGGTGTCTATACTGTACCTGGGAGAGCTTATTATTCTTATTCTTATTATTATTCTTATTATTCTTATTTTGCAGACATCCCCCTGATAAACCCATTCAACACTAATAGGCCTATAAAGACAAACAGAAAACTCACCTGCAGACCACTGAAAGATGGCACAAAACACACCCCATCTGAATCCTTCACACTACTAGCCATTGCCACGGTGTCCTTCACATCTGAGAAGAGTTCTGTAAGAGATGAAGACAACACTGACCACTGATGTTCCTCAGATGAGCCTTATTTTTGATTCAGACACTGGAATTGACCCCAGATTTAGTCAGTCAATAAAGACAGGTTTAGGGCCTGAAGATGACTGCAATGGATGGTTCTGTGTTCTAGCTCACCGATCTCCTGAGCCCATTTAATAGCAGTTCCTGTCCCAGCAGCATTTCCCTCAGCGAGATACACAACCTCAGAACCAATCTTCCAGCCCACCAGAGGATATAACCCTAGAGACAGACAGAGAGACAGAGAGAAAGACAGAAAGAGAAAGTGAAAGAGACTGGTTAGAGGTAAAAGGTCCCATATCATGCTATTTTAAAATAAAGTAGTACATAAACAGTGTGTTTACATGCCCTTAATAATCAGAGTTGATTTCTGCAGGTGTCTGATTATAAACGGTCATGTAAACAGTGCATCCTGAGGTCTTGTTCTAGCTCAGTAATGCCGTTTCTTAGCACATGCATGGGACAGAGAAAGAGATGTGTGGTTTGTGCATAACTGCGACTGAAGTGTGTAGTTTGTTTCCTGTGTTGATGTGTGTGTAGTGTGTGTGTGCGCCTGGGACTGAAGTGTGTGGCTTGTTTCCTGTGTTGATGTGTGTGTATGTGTGTGTATTGTGTGTGTACCTGTGACTGAAGTGTGTGGTTTGTTTCCTGTGTTGATGTGTGTGTGTGTGTGTGTACCTGCGACTGAAGTGTGTGGTTTGTTTCCTGTGTTGATGTGTGTGTAGTGTGTGTGTACCTGCGACTGAAGTGTGTGGTTTGTT
>BRDA01007148.1:0-20741 GCA_036984385.1 Crenuchus spilurus
GTCTACTGATTGGTCCATTCAGAGCTGGGAATCCTGCACTTTAATCATAGCGCATTGGCTCCCCAGTGACAGTGTATCAGTGGTAGTTTGAAAAGAGGCGGTGGCTGGCATCACACGCAATGGAAGAGGCTTGTGCTTGTCTTCACCTTCCTACAGTCAGTGACAGTGCAAAAGTGATGGGGAAAGTCCTAATGGATGGGATGGGCTAATTGGCTACTACTACGTTGGGAAAAGGATAAAAATGGGCAAAAATGAATAAATAAATAAATAATTGCTTTGATTTTCATAAGCTATTCTGAGGCAGCATGGCTGAGCATTCGAAGGTGCTAAAGTAGGTCTCCAATCCATTCAGGGGTGCAGGTTCAAATCCCACTGCTGCCAACTAAGTTTAAGCAAGTGACTGCTTATGTCATTTGTACGTTTGTGGATTTTCTGAAGAGCAGCAAAAAAAAAAAGTCCCATAAAACATAAGGTCCCTTCTTTTGTATGGTGCTCGGCTCAGGCTCTAGTCTCTCTGGAAGCATCATTAGTGCTGTAGGTACTGCATCGGTCAAATAATCTGAAGGTTGTGAGTAGGATTCTCACACAAGATATACGTCATTTTTTGGGAGCAGCTGTGGCCTAGTGGTTAGGGCTCCGGTCTTGTGATTGGAAGGTTGCTGGTTTGATCCCCTCACAGGATGCAACTGAAGTGCTCTTAAGCAACCTGCTCCCCAACTGCTTCCCAGGTGCCGTGGACAGTATGTATGCCTTGTGTATGTATGCTCACTGCCCCCTAGTATGTGTGTTTCACTACACATATGGGTTAGAGGCGGAGATCAATGATTGTGCACTTCCAAAATAAAAGTTATAATGTCACTTTACATGCAGTGAATATTAGTTTTGGGGGCTTTTTTCATTAAATTGTGAAATTTTATACAATATTCTCATTTTTTGATGTGGCACTATATTATAATCATTCATGGTATCAGAACTGGGAAGGCTCTTGGTCTTGGGTGAGAAATGGTTGCATTCATATTGAGATTTCCGTCTCGTGATGAGCGTTATTTTTGTTAATCTGAGGGTAATGTGAGACATCATTGAGCTCTCTGAAAATTCAAAAAGAGACATGAGACAAACTAAAATCTCTTTGTGTTTCTATCTGATGCTATAAGGTCTCATTGTTGTCAAGCAGAGCTACTGAGAGGTTAAGATCTCTTTTTTAATCTGTCTTTCTTATGAAACCAGCATATGGAGACATCTTGGTGGCCTGTTTGTTGATTACCGGAGATGCTTCCATGACTCACCAAAGTTCCAGGCCAGCAACTCCATGCTTGTGTATTTATACTTGTGAGATATGTGCGAGATGGTTTTGTGCATGATCAGATGTGTGAAAGGAAAGTCTCTCAACCACTGACTGTGTTAGATGTTATTGGTTAGAGTAGAAGTCTATGCAGGCCTGTTTCAATGACAGCCTTTGAGTCATAGCCTCATCATAACCAATCTACCATCAGACAGAACTTTTCAGATAAAATGAACCAAACAAGACATCACGAATACATCAAATTACTGCTGTTGCCTTCACTTTGTTATCAAGCAGCTCTTTGAATGGTTTTCCTCCCTCATTAATCTCATCTGGTCTTCTTACTCTTCTCTCAGCTGCTGAGATTGCTCTAAATCTAATTGTAGTAACAGAGAACAGATAGCATGCATTTAATTTACCATTCATTACATGACCACATTAGGGTAAAACTTTCAATTAGGGTAGAAACTTCCAATCCTGGTTTCTGCAGTAATGGATCAGTAATGGCCATTTCATTACCTCTTTACATCCTATCTGATACTGCAGTATAGTTACAGAAATGATACAAGGAGTTTTGACTCCTGAGGATGATGTCAATAATCTCTGGCCTCTTATACTGCTTTAAACTGAAAATGTAAATATGTAAATGTGTTGTTTAATTACATAAAAAAGAATTCCAAACAAACTGTTTTTGCAGTTCACTTTCCATATATAAACTGTACAAACCCTCACCTGGACCTGGAGCTCGGCCTTTAAGGACACACACCTAGCCTTGATTGGAGGTGAGGCTCCAGAAGATGCTTAATAGGGCTCAGTTTGACCCACACAGATGGACAGCATTTGGGAAAGCTTGAACTAGGCTATACCAGTCAGAGCTGATGTATGGGTTGTGAGCAGGCTGGGCTAAAAGTCCAATATGGACTCTGTATGTCCTGTTATATAGACTCTAAAAAAGAACTCTTTAAAAAGGACTAAAGATAAATAATGCAGTAGAGCCCTCATTGGGGGTTCATATTTACATATATATATATATTTTTTTTTGCCTAAGTGATTGCACACAATGGAATTTGACCTCCGCAGTACCGGTGTTAGGCATGTGGGTGCCCTAAGCACAAAAAGCGAAAATAAGGTGAAACACACAAGGCTGTGAGAATATGTACCTGAAGTGGTGTGCAGCCTTATCCATGGTGCCCAGGGCTCAGGTGCCTTGCTCAACGGCACTCCAGTCATGATCTGCCTGGAGATTGAACCAGCGACCTTTCGAGTCACAAGACCAGATCACCAACCACCAAGCCACGGCTGCCCCACAGTTTAGTGGTCTGGTACTTGGTGACAGTTTATTCACTTATTGATTTGCTGAAACTAGAGTTTGTGTGTCGCTAAGCTAAGCTCCTGGTCAACATGACCATGCACCTCTGCCAAGGGCCATTTCACCATATCACATTCAATTACTGTTTAATAGAGCAAGAAAACTTTTTTACCTTGACACAGACACTAGTCATTAAAAACTAAATTTCAAAAAATCAAAATGACAATATTCTTAAAATGCTGTCTTTTTGTTTCTATTTATTTTCTCAGACTTTTGGTGTGTAGAAGCTGTGTTTGGTTTACTTTATAGCTTCAAGGTTAACATAGCTAACAAGTAATTGAAGCCTATAGTCACCAGGTTAGCGTTGTGTAAACCTAGAGAGTGTTTACACCAGTGGAAATGATTAAAACTGCATGCTTTAATCATGCTCAATACTTGTCTAAAGCTGTATGAGACTGTTAAGTGCACTCAAACCTGCTCATATTGTATGACGATGTGTGACACAATATGTTTTGGCTATTAAATGTAAACATTTACTGGTGCAAGAGGGTTGCTTTGATGGTGGATTGTGGGTAATTGTGGTGTGAATGGTCTTTGAAAGGTTTTTCAGGGAGTTTACTGTAAATCGTTAAAGTGAGCAAATGTGTTTATGAGGTCATTTCCCAACAACCACCTGGGCCTCAGTGCAAGTGTGTGTTGCTTATTAAAACAAAACAGGTGTTGGGATCAGGTGGTAGAAGCTAATGCCTCATACAAAATGTTACTGCTACAGTAAAGAGACACAGTGAAGATACACAGCTTGTATCATTTCAATAGAAGAGCATCGCTAGAATGATGGGGACCCGAAGACCAGAGTCCAGTGCAGTTTGGTGATTTCACTGGTTTGACAAAACTAAACCTAGTACCTACTAGGCTGAAGGTTACTTGATCAGGAATATCACCAAACGTTCCAGAAGGAATGGAGTTCCCCACTTCTGCTCTACTGTAGAGTGACTGAGCTTCATCCAGCACCTTTGGGATGAGTTGGAGTTGAGTTTGTGATCCCCAGCATCCATAAGCGACCTCACTAATGCTGTCACAGGGGTATAATTTTATGTAAATGAGGTCTATTGACCATACAGTCTAAAGGTAAGTGTAAAATTGGTGATAATGAGTTGGGGTGAAGTTAACTAACATAGATGAAACACATAATTGGGTCATAATTTTTTTTCCTCACATTAATTATTAATAATTTTATTAATCAGTTTATTAATATTTAATAATTTATTAGTATTTTATTCATTATTAATATTAATTTCATTCTTTTATTTTTAGTAATAATGATGAATAATTATTAGTATATTATTAATAGTAACTAGTCATTATTAATAACATTCTGAATAATAATATTTAAGTAATGTATTAATATTTATTAATAATTAATAATAACAAATTAATGCATGTTCAAACCCACACAGCACCATAACCATAACTATAAAAAAATAATTTGTTTGATCAGGGCCCCCAGACATAACATTGCTTGGGGCCCCAGAACTTCCAAATCCACCCCTGCATATAATGTACATTAAATTACATTGAACAAACTGAAATGCTTATTTCTCTCAAGAAACTTCAGTACATCAATTAGTTTTCCAGAATGGAAGCTGGAACATGAGAACGTCAGTGTCATAAGGATGACAAGTAAAGGTAAAATAATGGTTATATTGACTGTACTGAGTGAGTAACTTGACCACAGACTAGTTTACAGACATGACTTCTATCATTACTTGTACTACTAAAAATAGCACCTGACTCAGAAACAGAAGAACCAGGAACCTGAGGCAAGTTCTTAGTGTTGCTCTGGGTCACTGACAGTTCGTCCCTCTTTCTCTTCACTTGACACAGTCCTGACATGAAAAGACAGGAGTACAGATAAGTCAAGTGCTTTTATTGAAGTCTAGAGTTGGCTTTTTATAGCCTGCAGAGGCAGGACAGTGACTATTAATTCCAAACCAATGCGATTTCTCTCATATTGATGAAACACCACTTATCTGTTCACCCTAAATCTTCATCCTGACCCAAACACAAGCTTCTCCTCAGACTGAAAGCTCTGACACTGCCAAGACAAACAAACTCAATGAACCCGAACAGCATGCTACTCGTGCCTTTGTCTCACTGTCAGATGGGCAGAACAGAATGAATGCCAAAAAGGGCATCAGTGTCTGCCAGGAAGAGGAGTGGAGCACTTGGGGGTGGGGCAGGGGGCACAGGACTAACAGTGGAGTGTGTGTTTACAGGCGTATGCCCATAAGTCTGGACACCCTTGGTTACATGACATGTTTTGTTGAAGAGAAAATAACACCTCCTCTAAAGAGAACAAATTCCCTAAACATACAATATGTAATGTGCTACAATATTATACACAGTCATATCAGGACGTTATGACTACCTACTAAACCTAGCCACCCTTGTCTCAGATTGTTTGCTCAGTGATCTCTGACACTTTTCTCGTTGCTCCTTCTGTTCATTATAGACATTAACTGGTCCACTGTGGTGTGTTGAATACTCTATACTACTTGCCGGAGTTGTTGTTCCCCTCTGGCATCAATGCCAGTGGGGCACCATTGTTATGCTGTTGTGAGGCACTCAATGTATGAGAAGTGCATTCTCAGTACATCTTCACTACAGCAGCTCTAGAACATCCCACAAACGTAGTGATTTCTGAGATGCTACCACCTTTCACTCAGTACTGTATTATCATTTCATATTAAATCACGTCCTTTTTCCATGATAGTTATACACTCTGCTACAACTGACTGGTGTGCTCACTGATTTATATGTGCAGGTAACTATGTCAGATGGCAACTTTGACATCCTGTCAACTTTGACATCCTGACAACTTTGACATCAAATTTGACATCATATATATATATATGACCCTGCCAGGGAAAACCAGGCCAAAATCGCTGCACAAACTTACTGAGATATGGTGTCGTTCAGCCTGTCACTCACATTAGCGGCAAAATTTAGCCACTTAGTTTTATTGCTGTAAATGAAAGATAATAGTCTCAGATATCTATCGTAGTACATATTTTGATCGAAAACAAAACTTAAACTCACCAAAAAAGTTGTTTTTGTGCAGTAAGTCATTCAGCGAATTTGCAGATTTACCCTGAAAAATGGGTTTCTGTGACCCCTCGTATCCGAAAGTAGAACTACTTCTACCACAGAGTAACACAAGCTTGTTGGATGTCATTCGGCTCCTGAACTACTTCTCTTCACTGTAGAAATGTGTTTGAGCTCATGTATCCATCCACCAAACGTGAGCAGGTCAGACAGAGTTGCCAGGTTCGCGGTTTTCACGCCAAATTGGGCTCGTTTGAAAATCCAGTCGAGGGTGAAAATTCAAGGGTGGCGGGGTGTGTTTTTTTGGGCTACTTTTAAAAATTACCGCGGCCGCCAAAAAAAAAAAAAAAAAAAAAGTGGGTGTTGCCTAGGATATTACTTCAACATGGTGGGCGGACATGTATAAGTCGACACTAAGGAAGTTTGAACACAACAATAACAATGAAGAGAACATAATATAAGGAAAGACAGCCTGAAAAGGAGAGAGAGATAGAGAGAGAGAGAGAGAGAGCGAGAGAGAGAGAGGGTGAAGAGAAAACAGTCACTAGCTAATATGCCAGGTAAATGGGGAAATACGGGAGGCGGTATTGCAAAGACTGGGAAAAAGAAAAAGGTTTGATGGACTGATAATGAATCCCTTATAAACAAAATACTAAATTGTACACTCAGTTGTTTTGACATTTGTTTCAAACGTGCGACAGACATATATTTTGGGCTAGTTTAAGCTTCTGAAGGGTGGGTTTTCAACTGACTTTGGGCTGTATATTTTGGTTGGACCTGGCAACCCTGAGCTCAGATGTCTTCAGCTGATGTAAACAGCAATTTTTGCCAGCGTCGTATTTTAATGTTCATTTCTGCTATATTTGGATTTATTTTGATTCATTTTTAAGCGTTTCTTGTGTATTAATGTGTTGTGACGCAAATAAACTGAGTTGAGGTTCAGTCTCAGAATGCTCTATCTCTGAAAGTGTGAGAGATAATCGGCTGAAACTTTGTGTGAGGCTTCCTTTAACAGTACTCTTTACAAATATGCTAATAACTCATACTTGAAAAAAAATTACTTTGACCCGGTTTTTCCTGGCGGGGTCACATATATGTAATATTTTTTGAGAAAGGTTTAAATAGCATAAATAGCTAATTATTAAAATAAATATTAATTGTATTTTTTTTTTTCATGGTTATACTTGTATAAATATATTGGAGTATTTTAATAGCACAGTGGAAAACATTACAATTAATATCAGTATATCCAGCACCACAAATATTTAATAGCATACAATCCCACAATGCACTGTCAGTTACACTGAATATTAATATCCCGAGATTCATAATATTTACATGAGATTGTATGGAAACTTACCATTTTTCCTGCAAACACTTCTTAAGGTGTGCAACTGTACAGGCTTGACATCGCTTTTCTCATTTCAAAATGTTCCACTCATTATTGAGGACAGGTCAGGACAGCAGTACCTGTACCCTCTTCTTCCTCAGCCATGTCTTTGTAGTGTGTACAGCATGTGGTTTTGCATTGTCTTGTTGAAAAATACATGAATGTCCCTGAAAAAGATTCATTTTGATGGCAGCATATTTTGCTCTAAAATCTTGATGTTCTTTTCATTAATGCTGCCATCACAGAAGTGTAAATGACCTTTGCTAAGGGCACCAACACAACCCCATACCATGACATCTCCTGAATTTTGCACTTGTTGCTGATAACAGTCCAAATCATAGTGTCCACTTCTTCCAAAAAAAGATGGAATACTGATTTATCTGATGACAAAATATGCTTCCACAGTGTGATGGTCCATCCCAGATCCTTCAACACAGCTTCTGGACATGATTAAATAAAAGGCTTATTATTTACAAAGTGATTTTTTAAGTGGCTTATGTGAATGTATCTCAGTATTGTAGTGCTGGATAAAGGTTTGCTCATGTGTTCATATCGGCTATTAATGAAGAACGGTTCTTGCTGCAGTGTCATCTGAGTGATCAGAGATTACGAGTGTTCACCTTTACCCTTTACGGGGGGAGAAATGTGCAAATCCAGTCCAATCTTTGAGGAACATTGTGTTTGTTTGTTTTTCAACAATTTTCTCACATTTTTTGACAAATTAGATCAACTGGTTCCTCTTCCTATCAAATCACCAATTTTCTACCAAATCATGGTTATAGTCACATGTTGACATCACCTGTTTGAAATAACATTAGTATTTAGAGTTTTTGTTTTGTTTTGTTTTTTACATAATCGTTAGTCCTAAATTGCCCTGTCCCAACTTTTTTTGGAATGTGTTGCAGGCCTGAAATACAGGAATGGATGTATATAATGGGCTTATACTGTCTGTAATGAAATAAAAGTCAAAATAAATGTAGGAAACACTGCTGTTTTTATTATTATTATTATTATTATTATTATTATTATTATTATTATTATTATTATTTGCATTTTCCATACTGTCCCAGCATTTTTTTTTGAGGCTGTGAATTAATAGATGATTAAAAATGTTGTATGTTTATCAGTCTCTAGATCCTCTGTCTCTGATTGTACTGCCAAGTGTTTCTAGCTTCAGGCATAAAGGGAAGAAAACACAGCTCAGGTCAGCTGTTCTGAATCCTCAGCCAGAAGGGAGATGTTTGTGCTGCAGATGGATTCTGCAGAGTTTAAAACTATGAGAGGAATTCTCTGCAGTTTTCCACATTTGATCACAAACTGAAAGAGGCTTTTCAAACTGAAGCTGCCTGTTTCAGTAAATAGCATCCAGTCAATAGACATCAAACATGTAGCCACTGTAAATGTATCTGTTGTTAACAGATCTGTCATTTTGCCTGGTGAAAATTGTAATATTGTACAAAATCATGGATATGCACAAAACCAGGATCAAGTCACCCAAGCAACAGCTCAGTTGCCCTCTGGCACAAATAATAAATTAAAAAAAATAAATAATAATAATATATTATTATTTATTTATTTATTTATTTATTTATTTAATTATAATGATGATAATAATAATAATTATTATTATTGTTATTATTATTATTATTACAGTATTATTATTTATTTATTTATTTACTTATTTATTTAATTAATTATGATGATGATGATGATGATGATGATGATGATAATGATAATTATTATTATTATTATTATTATTATTATATATCATATACTGATGTCCAAAATGTCATGATAATAAGGTAACCAGCAGGTTACCAACCTAAATCAATCCATGCCATGACATTTCGCAAATGTGGTTATTCCCACTATTAGGTTGGTGGTTGTAATATTCTGATATGACTGTGTTTTATAGAAACAGTAATTAACATAACGTTTAAGCCAGTGAAGACACTCATGTTTGCTGAAGTGTATTAGCCAAAATTATAAATTGTGACACTGTATTATGTAACTGAATTATGACTTTTGTGCATTTTTTCATTGCTGATGTACACATTATACGCTTGGGTTAGAGTTCCTTACCTCCACTCCGTCATACTCCTCGTCAAACAGTCGGCTGTACTGCTGCAGGCCCAGCTGACTCAGCCATTTAGAGATGGCCAGGTGCTTCATGCTGGATCCACCTCTGCAAAGCCCACTTTGCACAGCCTGAGAGAAGAACAAATTAACGTAGGTTTTGTTGAATATACTACTGTGACGCTAAACAGCTTGTGCGTGTAGTCCTGTGCGGACAACATTCCTGTTTCAGATTAATCGTGCTCAACTAGACAGTAATTGCTGTACAAACTCGTTGTTGTCTGTCTAATAGCTGAATTATGACTGTGCTGCTTTTCTGCTGCATCCTTTTTCACGCTGCAGGCCGTTATCTGTCATATCAACCAGACGGATTCTTTTACATACAACACAATGAGTATGGAATTATTAACTTGTTGCCAAAGTGATAAATCTGTCTTTTCATAAAGAATGCTGTGACACAAATCAGTTTTAACACAAACACATGACCAAAAAATCTGCTGAGGAACTGCTGTATTAAAAATGAGATGAAACAGCAAAACATCTTCTCCTGTCTTGGCAGGATGTGTCCAATCATTTAAAATGGCTCTTAGAGGGAGATGAGGGAGGCCATTATAGTTATTAGATATCTCTCTCTCTCTCTCTCTCTCTCTCTCTCTCTCTCTCTCTCTCTCTCTCTCTCTCTCTCTGTGGGGTTGAGTCATGTTCCACCTTGCCAGACAGAAAGGCTTCATCAAGGATTCTCCTTGCCAGCTACATTTCATAAATCCATCTCATAGGGTGGTTTCAGTAAAATGGGACATACAGATTTTTTTTCTCTATTTTACATATAAAAAATAATCATAAAAAAATAAAAGTTTCATAAAGTGTCCCAAAATATTCAATCTACCCTACCTAGATGATCAGATTTAGTCAGCCAGTTCAAGCACAGAACTGGATCAGCCACCTAGATTGAAGCATTGTCCTATCCAATCATAATGCAGCTTTCGACCCAGCTGATTAATCCAGCCAATCATATTCCAGCATTAAGATCAGATTCCAGTAACATGCTAAGGATTCAACCAGCCAATCAGATTACATGGATCAAATAAGCAGTCAGATTGCAAGACTCAGTTGGCCAATCAGAGCATAGGAATTCACCTACCAATCTGAACACAGTGAATCTACTAAGCAAACAGATTGCAGGATTCAACTAACCAATGAGAACAAGTGAATCCACTAGCCAATCTGAGCACAGTGATTAACCTACCAATCAGACTGTAGAACTGAGTCAGCCAAATAGAACACAGAAATCAAATAAGCAATAGGATTGTAAGATTCAGAGTTTCTCAGTGCAGTACTCAACCAACCAATCAGTTTGCAGGATTCATCTAGCAGTTCTGCCTGCAGGCTTTAAATAATTCTGTCCCTAGGTCTGAATTTAGGAGCTCTGACCTCAGAGGAACAGACTAACTGAAATGTATAGTACACCAGGATGGCCACAACTACTAGGACACACTGTCAGTGGTTACCTGCACACTTGTTTGTACTGTGTATGCATAAACCAGTGTTTATCACCTATGAATAGGGTGACCAGACGTCCTCTTTTACCCGGACATGTCCTCTTTTTGAGACTTAAAAAGAACGTTCGGACGGAATTTCACATACATCCAGGATTTTGTTTTACTCGAGAAGTGTTTCGTTCACAAACTAGTCTCGCCCTCCCCCTATTCCGTTTGGTTCACTTGAGTGAGATGTTACACTATATTAAATGGAGACCCAGCTGAAATACAAGCCGGTTTCCCTTTAGGCTGCCACAAGCTCACTGATTGGCTCTGCCGTTTCTTGCTAACGTGTGATTGGCCGTCGCCGCTGTCACTCCCTCAAACAGAGTCTGGACTGCAGTTTGGCCGGCAGTCCGTTTTCACCTGTAAGTTATTAACGTGTTGAGCGTTTGTTCTGCCTGTGTCACGTCAGCTAGACGTATTTTAATATCAGCAATTTCATATTAAAATTCATTAATATTTACATTTGAGTGTGTGTGTCTGTGTGCATGTGTCTACCAGTCTGTGATAAGCCATCTATTTACATGCCTCTAAGTGTAACTATTATCAAAATAATTCAGAATTTCTGCTTATTTTTACTCAAAAATGAGGTGTAAATCTGTGTAAATGAGGTCTATTGACCATACAGTCCAAACATGTGTGTAACACTGGTGATAATGAGCTGAAGTGAAGTTGACTGAAAAGGATTGGGTAATAATTTTATGCTACATGCTTTTAACAGTTTATTATTTATAAATAATATGTAATAATGTATTAATATTTTATTAATGATTAATATTAATTTTTATTACTTTCTTATTCATAATAAGCTTTAATAGTTATTATTAGTATATTATTAATAGTAACTAGTAATTATTAATAAAATATAAATCATAATTTGTCAATATTTATTAATAATTAATAATAATACAATGTGTGTTCAAGCACCCAAAAAAATTTGTTTGAACATGTAATACATTATACGCCCCCAACCTCCCTTTCATCCTCTCAGATCTGGTCACCCTACCCATGAAACACTCCATGAAATCCATAATCCTTTGAAATCAAGGTACTGTATGAATGTGAATGTTGTCACGTCTTTAGAAGTGAGTTTTCTTTGAAGTATGTAGTGACTACTAAGTAACCTGTCATTTCAAAAACTGTCCCATAGGTCTGTTTTTTTCCTTGTAGCCCTATTTTGAGAATCTTCTAAACATGACACTTCAATAATGAGCTGCTGTTGGTAATTCCAGCACTACTTACTTGTCCACATTAAGCAACAACACCTACCAGACTGACTGACTGTAGGTAGAAGTCTGGCATGTGAGGCTTCAACAACACTGATAATAACATTAGCATTAATAACGCCATTCACCTTCAACTGTCTCTTCTCTACACACTCTTCACTGGTACTGACTTAGCTAATGTGAGCATACATCAGTCACACAGGTTGTGCCATTCTCCTTCGCTATTATTCTGTGTACACTCAGTGAATGGGGAGGTGGCAGAATTTGGCTTGTAAAAGCCCAACAGGAACAACGTGGTGGTAAAGTTAGTTAATTCAGGAGCTCAGCTGTGCTCGTAGTCTGAGTATAAAACACTGATACAATGAAGAGATCAGGGGACACAATCACATAATAGAGGAAAGTCAATCTATGCTATGAATGTCAATGGTGGTGTTCACACATTGTATTACCTATGAATGATGAAGAGTTTCAATGCAGAGAAAGGACTGGCGTCCTCAGCATTGGACGACTACAAGCTCATTGTCATTTCAAACACCTTTCCACCAAGTCAGCACAGACTATTTGGCAGGACAACACATCCAAGCCTTTAGAAACAATACACGTCAGACAATTTAGACTTGCTTGTGAAAGGTTTGGTCACTTTGTCTGCTCACATCTGCTGGAAATCATGTTTACATAATGTTCCACTTGCCTCAGTTGACACTGATCAGCCATGATGTGTGGAGTCTGAATTTTGCGTATTTAGTTTAGAACTGAAGCTGTTGCTAACAATGAAAATCTAAGTAATCTGAAAGCAGGGATCAAGTAAGCAATCCGTTTCAACCAGCCAATCAGAACACAGGATTCAACTAAGGAGTAGAATTGCAAGATTCAAAGTTTCACAGCACTAGACTCAACCGGCCAATCAGTTTGCAGGATTTATGTAGCAGTTCAGAGTGCAGTTCAGAGCCAATCAGAGCTCCAAATAATCCTGTACTTAGGTTTGAATTGAAGAGCTCTGACCCCAGATGTACTATACACCAGGATGGCCACAACTTGTGTGTATGTACTGTGTATCCATTGCATAAATCAGTTTTATCACCCATGAGACACTGACATCATTAAATCAACAGGCCTTTGAGAGATCAGGTGTCCTTGCTAACAGACAATAAAATTCAGTAGTCACCTAAATATCCTGTTTGTTTCCATCAAAATACATCAAAAGATAAAATTCGACCTGCAACCACATGTTAAAGAAGATCTCATAGACCAGCTGATCTGTTTAAAGATGAGTTAATGGGGGGGGGGGTTTGGGGGGAAGAGTTGGGGGCGTATAATGTATTACATGTTCAAATAAATTTTTTTTGGTGCTTGAACACAAATTTTATTATTATTAATTATTAGGGATGTCCCGATCACGTTTTTTCTGTTCCCAAACCGATACTTCTATTTTCTAGATAAGAAGTAGACAATACTCTTCACACAGTGCGCAAATTACATTACAGTTAATAAAATTAATCCAATGTTTATATTTAACAACTGCAATGCTTTAGGGAAAAACTGCCAGCTTCCAAACTATTGTTAAGTGTTTCCAAAAGCTCTAAAAGACGCCAAAAACCTGTATTCTCTACCACAGCGATCGGCTGGTCATCCAAAGCAATGAATTCAGTGACCCTCTCTGTGATCTTCTTGGCCGTAGCGCTGTCTCGAGAGAACTTTTCTTTTAAAACTTTGATAGAGAAGATTGCTTAGGTACAAACTGTCTGAACAAACTCACTGTCTATTATATTCTATTCTATTCTATTAAATGTTTCTTTTTTAGGTGCCGTATTAAATTTGTAGTATTAAAATTAATGGGCAGGGCAGTACTCTTCCGCACTGAAGGGGGGCGTACGTGAGCCAGCGGGTGCTTGCTGCTGTGCTTTTACTGAGGAGGCGAGTGAGAGTGAACAACACGGAGGATGCAGAGTAAACGCCGTTTACTGTCGCTGCTGTAATTGTTATGTTTTTTTCTTATCTTTACGTACCTTACGTGTGTGAGAGTGTGTGTGTGTGTGTGTGTGTGTGTGTGAAGAACGCTGATGAGGTACGAAATAACCAGTAGCATATTGAATAAGCTCCCTTTTCGGTTTATATATGTGTAAATTCGACCCTACAGGAGTCTGTGTCTCACCAACCATGAACCTCACCACACGTCACTGTATTAAATGCAGATCTGCTACTACCACCCCGTGAAACACTCATATTGCAGACATTACACCTCGCTGTTGGACTCGTATCGCTTTCTAATTTGAAGTAATTATACACAGCACACATTATAATCACGTTCTGATACAAGCTCTGCTCTCGTTTTACGACTCCTTTGTTTACGATAAAGATCGGGCTTAGGTTTGTGTTCAGAAAAGCCGATACTGATCAGTTAAAAAATGCTGTGATCGGCCCGATTCCGATCTTTGAGATCGGATCGGGACATCCCTATTAATTATTAATAAATATTGACAAATTATGATTGATATTTTATTAATAATTACTAGTTACTATTAATAATATACTAATAATAACTGTTAAACGTTATTATGAATAATAAAATAATAAAAATTAATATTAACCATTAATAAAATATTAATACATTATTACATATTATTTATAAATAATAAACTGTTAAAAGCATGTAGCATAAAATTATCACCCAATCCTTTTCAGTCAACTTCACTTCAGCTCACTGTCACCAATGTTACACTTATGTTTGGACTGTATGGTCAATATATCTTATTTACACAGAATTATACCTAATTTTTTAGTACAAATAAGCAGAAATTCGGAATTATTTTGATAATAGTTACACTTAGAGGCATGTAAAGAGATGGCTTATCACAGACTGGTAGACACACGCATACAGACACACTCAAATGTAAATATTAATGAATTTTAATATGAAACCGCTGATATTACGTCTAGCTAACGTGACTGGCAGAACAAACGCTCAACACGTTAATAACTTACAGGTGAAAAAAACTGCCGGCCAAATTCCAGTCCAGTCTTCATTTGAGGGAGTGACAGCGGCGATGGCCAATCACACGTTAGCAAGAAACGGCAGAGCCAATCATGAGGAGCCTAAAGGGAAACCAGCTTGGATTTTAGCCGGGTCTCCATTTAATATAGCGTAACACTCAAGCGAACCAAACGGAATAGAAGGAAGGCGAGACTAGTTTGTGAACAAAACCCTTCTCGAGTACAACAAAATCCTGGACGTATGTGAAATTCCACCCAGACACGCTTTTTAAGTCTCAAAAAAAGGACATGTCCGGGTAAAAGAGGACGTATGGTCACCCTAGTTAATATGAGCTTTAAAATATGGCAAACTTGTGTAGCTGAATGCTGCGTCAACCATCTTGGACAATCAAATAGGAACGGCTGATCTAGAATACATATGAATCTGATCCAAAAACAGTTCTCTACCTTACTGCTGTGTGAAGTGGCTGCCTGTATTAGTTTAACAAATCAGTAATTAGTTAGCCAGCCAATTACTTACTTCCACAGCAACAAACTGTGTCAAAAAAGGATTTTAGGCAACAGGGATGACGTATGCTTTAAAGAAAAGCGTCCACTAATGGGACATGGAACCTTTCCTAACCCTAATGTGATGACAGTGATGATAATGATGATGATGAAGCATATAAGGCAAGCTGATTGACTCTCAGCTGAGGGGTGTGTTCATGAGTCAATCCCCTTAAGAGCCACATTGCACTATAGGGACATCTCAACAGGGTCACCTTCTCTAGATTAATCACATTTATGTGTGTGTTTCTGTGTGTGTGTGTGTGTGTGTGTGTGTGCGCGCGCACTCATGTACTTATATAATACACACATCTATGCACTGTCAATGTCATAAAGTATGTGTTAGTGGATCCTTCATGACAAAGTCTTGATCAGCATTATTCCAGATAATGTCCCCATCTTCTCTCAGACTATTTACCCGATCAGTTAGAATTGCTATAACATCTCATGCTAATATGAATGAAGGTTACACTTATAAAGCACCTTTTTAATACCCAAGGACACTTTACAATCAACACAATCGCTTTACACACTTAGAACCACACACACTGGTGAGAAGCGGCAGCCAATCGCACACAGTGTACTCTTAACTGGAAGCAACCGTCCACCTGGAGGACTGCAGGAACAGTAGGGGTATCACCAACACAGACCAAGGTGATTTAGAGTAGCCAAATCACCTGCTCTCCATGTTTTTGGACTGGATGAGGAAACCCACGTAGACACTGGGAGAACATAGAAACTATTCCCAAATGGGGACTTGAATAAAAGACCTTAGCAAAGAGAAGCAAACCTGCTAATCACCAAGTCTGCATATCTTTGCAGGATCATTTTACAACAAAAAATGCTGGTTGACATTCATACCAACAGCATTAAGAAATCATAAATAAATGTGACCCCTCCAGAGAAAACCAGGCCAAAGTCTTTTTTTTTTTTTTTTTCAAAACAACTTTTTTGTGAATTTAAGTTTTGTTTTTGATCAAAATATGTACTCTGATAGATAACTGAGACTGTTATCTTTCATTTACAGCAATAATACCGAGTGGCTAAGTTTTGTCACTAATGTGAGTGACATGATATTGACATGATATCTCAGAAAATTGCCCAGTGACTTTGGCCTGATTTTCCCTGGCGGGGTCACAAATGGCAGCAGTCTAAATGGTACACGTTTATTATTATAAGCATCATTTTTATCCAACCTTACAGTATACAATCAGTCTTACTTTTCAATATTTAAACATGCCCTTGCCAACTATATACTGCGTAACTGTAAAAGCTTTATACCAGGGGTGGGGAGCTCCAGTCCTGGAGGGCCAGATTGCTACATAGTTTGGTGATCTTCCTGCTTGAGCATATGTGATTCAACTAAGTAGAGCATTACTATGGCCTGTTGTTGTGTCACAGCAGAGAAAACATAAAACTATGCTGGACTCTGGTCTTTGGATTCCCCCCCCTCTCTTTACACAAAGCGCACTTGGGGGCAGTCATGGTCTTGTGGTTAGGGATCTGGTCTTGGGACCAAAAGTTTGCTGGTTTGATCCCCAGGCTTACGCTTCAATTCAATAAGATATGTGGTGCCTTGCCCTTCTTGCACAAAGTTCCTAGCTATTTAGTACCAAGATCACCTCTAAAGTAAAGCTCTATCATAGGGTGAACACATGTGCCTGTTTTCTGGGGACAGTCCCCAATTTTGTTCACCTCTTCTTGACTGAAGTGTTCAGAAACTTGTCCAGAAGCAACAAGTGTCAGTAATGAAGTCACAATGAATTCTGGGCAAGATCTGCAGCTGAGGTCTACATTTCTGCTTGATCCTTCACCTTTCTAAGAGGTCGTCTACCTTCACTTGTGCTAAATGGTCCTTAAGATGGCATCAAAGATTCCCCAAATGGAAATGAAGATGGCAAGTTGACAAGAGCATGTTAAAATCAGCACTCAAGTGGAGGGCAAGTCTGAGCCACTAAAGCTTGTGACAGGAACTTATTACTGCACTCTGCGGGCTATAGACACGTGAACCACACACCAACCTGGCTACATCCACATCCGGCTTGGACCCACTCCACTTCCTGTTTCCTCTCTTGTGGTTGTGAAAATGCAATTAGGAAGAGAGATCACATCTAGCAGACGTTGTATTATACTTTATGATTCTGACTGTATTTTAAACTCTAAATGTAAAGTTAACATCCATCTATGGTGAGTCCTTGCACTGTATATTTACTTCTAAAGAGAATCAGTTCAAAATCTTGGCTTGGTATTTTATTACCGTTGTGTTCCTTTGTGCCAGGCTCTAGTGCTTCTCAGTCAGATTTCATCTCCTCCTGGATACATCAGGGTCAGCAAGATGCAGAATAAGTAAGCCATAAATGTTCAGCTCCAGTCTGAGGCCCACCAGCTTTGACCCCCATTCCCGTAATGCTGCTGCATGTAATTTTCTAATGCTCCTTGCTCTATTGTGCGGAGACTGCAGGGACACCTTCACATTCTAGAAGCACTGCTGCTGTCCTGATTCAATGCAACAGTGTGGCTACTTGCTTTTCTCAAGGCGGAGGATAAAGGAACAATGCAATGCATGCAGGGTCTATCCTGAATGGATAAGCAGCAGGTACTACTCATGGGGCCCTTTGTGTCAGCTAGAGACTTGGCTGGATGCACACACACATACAGTATTATGGCAAAGTCTTAGACATTTGAGACAACAATGCTGTCACTTTCAGATGAAAATCTTCTATTTGTTGTTTTACGCTAAGCATGTTAAGCATGGTTTAGTCACCATTTTGGACATACACAATCATATCAGATTATTATAACCACCTTAAATATGTAATGCCCTGTCCTGCGCCCGGTGAAGGGGTAGGGAACTAACTGCAACCCTGATTAAGTGGATGAGAAAATGAATGAAGCGTGCTTTGCAGGTCCAGACGTAATGCATTGGTGATCCCTGACACTTTCCTTGTAGCTCCGGTGTTCATTATAGAGGTTAAATGGTCCACTGTGATGCGTCAACTGCTCTGTACCACTCGTCAAAGGTGTTGTTCCACTCTGGGATCAATGGCTCATGGGGTACCACTGTTATGCTGTTGGGGGACACTCAATGTACAAGAAGTCCATTCTAACTAAACCTTCACTACAGTAGCTCTAGAACTTCCCACAAAGTTAGCGGCTTCTAAGATGCTACCACCACTTGCCTGGCACCCAATTATCATGCCCTTTTGGACATCAGTCAAATTGTGCCCATGATGATGGTTTTACACTCTGCTACAACTGACTGGTGTGCTCACTTATTTACACATGCAGCAAACCCTGCATTTCCATTAACCATTTCCAAAGGGTCCTGAGTGGCTCAGTGGGCTAAGACGCTGACACTATGACCCGAGGACTGCAAGTTTGAATCCCGATAATGCAGTTTGCCATCAACAGCAAAATTGGAGAGCAAAATTGGCAGTGCTCTCTCTGGGCGGGTAGATGGCGCTCTCACTCTCCCTATCACTCACACATTGCAATGTCCGTTGGCTCGGACGTCTACTGATTGGTCCATTCGAAATTAGAGACTCTGCACGTTCCTCCGAGCACGTTGGTTCCCAGAGGTATCAGCGGTAGTTGGTAAAGAGGTGGTGGCTGTATCACACGCAATGGAGGAGGCTTGTGCATGTCTTCACCCACCTAGAGTCAGGGACAGTGCAAAGTGATGGGGAGAGCCACTAATGGGTTGGGTTACTTGGCAACTACCACATTGGGAAAATTGACAAAAATTATAAAAAAAAAGTAATGAGGTGATTTTCTCAGGAAAACTGAGCAGCAGGAGAATTTAGGAGAAACTAGCAAGATACTTATGATACTTATTTCCTTTTGGATTTGTCTTTCCAAAGAAAAGAGAATACTGTTGTTACTGATAACAAGAGTCCTGTCCTGTTCCTGGAGAGCTAACTGGAGATCCAACAAACCTGACTCTGATGACCCTGAAAGACTTTATTATCTGGATCTGGTGTGTTACATTAAGGTGGGAGATAAAACTGCATGGTGGTAGATCTCCAGGACTAGGGCCCTGCTGTAGAGTAGTAGTAGATTAAAATTAGACTCCACATATACAGCACCTCATACTGGAAAAGTGGTGATGAAATCACAAAGCAGCCTTGACAATAACTTATTTAGTGTTTTCTTTTATGAAAACCACTGAAATATTGAAGGAAGCAACTAAACAGCATCTAAAAGCTTTAAGGGTCTAGTTCACAATATTTAATTCCACATAGTTATTCAATAAGTGATGCCAAAAAGTTTTAAACTTCAGAATAGTAGTTTAAGCAGGACTAGCAGAATGGAAAAACATTTCCATGCGTCTACAAAGTCTCATTATTTCACAGAGGACAGATTTGGACATCCATTAGCTACTGGTACGCTGAGACTGAGGACATAATTAGACATCATTGAACTGTCCAGGCTCATAATATGACTGGAGAGTGAAGCCAGGCTCAGTGATGTCATTGTTCTAGACTTCAGCATGCCAGACCTGCACATGTGGGAGGTCTACAGACGCAAACACACAACACATGCAGATGGGGAATGTACTGTATGCTGATTTATGTGGCTGTTATGGATGTGCATGCGTGTGATCATTGCGTGTGAGATATAAGTTGACCATTTATGCACTCTTTTGTGCTTAGCGTCAGAGACTGACAGATAAAAGATAAGAAACAGTAGGTGTACAGACAAATCCTAATCCTAAGAGTCCTAATGGATGGGATGGGTTAATTGGCTACTACTACATTGGAAAGGGAGAAAATTGGCAAAAAAAAAAAAAAAAAAAAAAAAAAAAAATAATAATAATAATAATAATAATAATAATAATAAAGATATTCTGACTCGGAAAAAAATGGTAATAGTTACATTTACATTTGCCAGATGCTCTTATCCAGAACACTTACAATATATATCATTAATAGGCAAATGTAGCATTAGGAGTCTTGTCCAAGGACTCTTATTGGTATAGTGTGGTGTTTCCTGGCTTGGGGTGCCAAAAGACTCTGAAGTCTTGCTTGATAAATGGAGTTATAATTGAGATGGAGATTAGTAAACAAGTGTGCTATTATTTGAGCAAATCTTAGCAAAATATGAGACTGTACTGAGATTTCTACTCAAACTCAGTCATTTAGTCATGCAGCTTATTCATTGCTAACAGAGGGATGAGCTTCCATTGTTACCTACATCAGTCTTGAACCATACTTTGGACAACAAACATGACTTGGAAACTACATTTAGAGTAATTGGAAATTGTGTCAAATTTAAT
>BRDA01007149.1:10788-21848 GCA_036984385.1 Crenuchus spilurus
CCAGACTCATTGCTGGCCACTTTAGAACTCTCCAGCGCTTTGCTTCCATCCATTTCTGGGTGCTTTTTGAAGTATGTTTGGGGTCATTGTCCTGCTGAAAGACCCATGACCTATGAAGCAAACCCAGCTTTCTGACACTGGGCCCTACATTGCGACCCAAAATCCTTTGGTAATCTTCAGATTTCATGATGCCTTGCACACAGTCAAGGCACCCAGTTCTAGAGGCAGCAAAACAACCCCAAAACATCTTTGAACCTCCACCATATTTGACTGTAGGTACTGTGTTCTTTTCTTTGTAGGCCTCATTCCCTTTTTGGTAAACAGTAGAATGATGTGCTTTACCAAAAATCTCTATCTTGGTCTCATTTGTCCACAAGTTTTCCCAGAAGGATTTTGGCTTACTTACATACATTTTGGCAAACTGCAGTCTAGCTTTTTAACGTCTCTGTGTCAGCAGTGGGGTCCTCCTGGGTCTCCTGTCATAGCGTTTCGTTTCATTCAAATGTCGACGGATAGTTTGAGCTGACACTGATGCACCCTGCGCCTGGAGGACAGCTTGAATTTCTTTGGAACTTGACTGGAGCTGCTTATCCACCATCTGGACTATCCTGCGTTGCTACCTTTTAGCAGTTTTTGTCCTCCGTGCACATGCAGGACGATTAGCTACAGTGCCATGGGTTGTAAACTTCTTGATTATGTTGCGCACCGTGGACAAAGGAACAGCAAGATCTCTGGAGATGGACTTGTAACCTTGAGATTGTTGATATTTTTCCACAATTTTGGTTTTCAAGTCCTCAGACAGTTCTCTTCTCCTCTTTCTGTTCTCCATGCTTAGTGTGGCACACACAGACACACAATGCAAAGATTGAGTCAACTTCTCTCCTCTTTATCTGGTTTCAGGTGTGATTTTTAAATTGCCCACACCTGTTACTTATCACAGGTGAGTTTGAATGAGTATCACATTTGCTTGAAACAAAGTTATTTACCCTCAATTTTGAAAAGGTGCCAATAATTTTGTCTGTTTTGTGTGAAATTATGTCAAATTTGCCTTTTTTCCAATGCACACAAAGGAAATAAACATGTGTATAACAAAACATGTGTAATTGCAATAATTTTCTGGGAGAAAGCTGTGTATAGTTAAACACAGAAACTAGACCTATACAGTAGGTAAACCTGTAACTAATGATACAGACCTTGTCCATGGCCATATCCCACACTTTACACAGTTCGTCCTCTTGCTCGACAGACAGTTCCTCTAGACCATCTCCTTGTTCTGATTCCTGTTCCGTCACCATCTACAGGAAAAACAGAAATACATTTAAATTAATTCATCCCAAATAAAGCTGCCCTTGCAAATGTTTGTTGACAATTTAGCAAATTCAGAAGTGAATACTTAATATATGTTACATTCTGAATAACATTTATATGTTGTTCAATATCACAAAATACCTGAATAAGATTGGTTAAGGTGCTAAAGAGCCAGTGCTTGCTATACACTGTTTCTCCAATAGCATCAACCTCTTCCACATTCTCCTCATCTCCTTCAGGAGGTGGCGATGGATTGCGATCCATCTCTGGTGAGTCGGGGAGTGATGAAGAGCTGGACTTATCGTCCACCTCCTCAGTACAGTTCTCCTTACAGTCTGAAGATGTAACCACCACATGAAATAGTTAATGTTATGTTATCTATGTGACAAGGAATTTCTCTGGAGTACATCCTATATTCAGTCGTGGGGCAGCCGTGGCCTAGTGGTTAAGAATCTGGTCTGGTGACCTGAAAGTCGCCGGTTCAATCCCCAGGCAGGTCATGACTGAAGTGCCCTTGAGCAAGGCACCTAACCCCCAATTGTAAGTCGCTTTGGTTAAAAGCGTCTGCTAAATGCCTCAAAAAATTCAATGGTCTGAGCTGTGAAGTCAGTTTGGGCCAATCTCTAAACTAGCTTGTACATCATTTTTCACTCATTTACATTATCTTTTAATTAACATTAGGAAGAGGTCCTGTAGCATTCAGTGCAGGACCACTAGGTTCTGTAACTGCTTTTTCCCCAGGTCATCAGACTGCTGAGCTCTGAACATCAAACTCAGAATGAAAATATGCTGCTGTATGAGATACTAGGGCTCTCTTACTAGATATCATGCCCTTGTACGCACTCTCCACACTACTACCTCTCATTAACAAAAAGTATATACTGCGGTACTAACACACACACACACACACACAAACATAAAGTAACAAAATTTTATTCTGTGTATACTTGGTGTTTGTGAAATGACAAAGTTTGCCTAAGTCTAACTAAATGAAGACAATCAAGTATATGAAGTTAGTATTGCAGTGAAGCTATAACTAATGTACATAAGAAGTAATGCACGTCTACACCTTCAAAGTCTGTTTGGGTAACACCAGAACACTAGAAATTCTGCCTATTAAGCTCATAACAAATAGCAAACAAATGCATAACCAAAATAAAAAAGGCATGGACACTTAGGTTACAAGGGAAAGTGAGCCGAGTTTTCTGCCAATTAACTCATACTGGCTAGTTGAGGTGGGAATATTTAAATCAGTCTAGTAACCGCTTTCAGTTGTTCTTCTTTAATCAGCCAATTCACTTACAGGAACAAAGTAAGTTAGCTATGGCGCACACAACAATATCTTTAGCTGTATTAGTTTAGTTAAGAATGCTTTAGTTATAAAAGAAACACTGCAGGTTGATCTAATGTCTACAATTTACACTTAGTAACAACACTACTTATTCGCTGTTTCCTGAATAAAACTATTACTGATATCCGTTAGCTAGCTAGCTATGTTAATTAATGTGGCACTGCAGTAACGTTACTTTTGGACAGAAAGATGCTAAAACACCCAACTAAAGGGTTATATGAGTTAACGCAAGTTCATTTTTAGAAAGTCACCTAGCTGACAAGGAAATTAGAACATAATTCTTACAGTAAACAGATAACACAGAGTTTATCTCACCCATTAACAGCGATAAACAAATCCGGAGACTTAACAAAATAGAGCGACTGGGTTCTAATTCTTCTTCTGCGCTGCTGCTGACTGTTCAACTGAGTGTATACGGCCACCTACCGTTATGGCATTAGTACTACAGAAACGTGTCTCCAAATAAAATAAACTGTGAAAGAAAACATTATTTAAAATATTTCTCGTATTTTCTGCTAAAGCTAAAGTGATACATTTGACAAGTACAAGTACACTTCCTGATAAAAAAAAATAACAGTAAGTGGAAAAAGAAAAGTTAGGCTAATATTGGGCCTTTTAAAAGGCTTTCCATGCAGCAGAGACATTTAGCTAATGTTATGAAGTGTCAAAAGAAGTGAAACTGATATTTCAACCAGACGGTCAACACTCTTGGTTGACATCTCTGAACAGTTTACTTAGTAACTGGTCCGTGCTGACATCCTCCCTTTGCCAACAAGAGTTCTGCTGAACAGTAATGAGTTGGAACACTCTGGACAGCAGCTGTCTCTTCTGACTAATAAACATTTTTCTTAGCTGGAGTAGGTAAGGGTGGAGGTGATACCTTGCCCAGTTATATGTTAGAAGCAATGTTTGCTCTTGGAGGGGCTTTTGAACAGCAGGAAAGCTTAAAATACATGCTTGGCCACTTTCAAAATAATTGGACAACACTTACTAAAGCTTCAGGCTAGATAACTATAGAGTACACATTAAGTGACTAGATTTTTTTTTTTTTTTTTACAAACAGTTTAAACTGCTCAGTAGAGGGCCACAACTCTACATGATACATTGCTCTTAGAATTGTTAGAAGTCTGGGGAAAATTTGCCATTATTTCACAACAGAAAACGTGTGTTTTTTTGTAAAAATGACACTGACACTACAGACAACCTTGTTTTACTTATGCACTCATTCAGTATTATTCTGGAATGACTTACACTGTTGGTTGAAGCATAAGATTCCCAAACTTTCAGGATGTAGTTGTCCTTATATTTCCTCTCTTGAACAGAAATGACTCACAAAAATACTGAGACCTTGATGTGCTTTGAAAGTTGTGCCTTGTTGAGGACCCATAGCACTATGTGACTTGATGTATTATTACTCATTAATCTAATATTTATTTTGATTGTCTGGTTTCTTTTTTTTTTTGTTTGTTTAATGTTTAGTTTGTTTTATGCTGCTTGGTGACATTGTTTATTACTGATGTGTGTTTCGTACCTTAGTGTTGATTGTATGCTTGCTAAATTAAGTTTCCTGAAAAACAAACAAGAAAAAGTCTGAGTTGTTGCAACTCATGTTCTAGTTCATGAGCTGGTAGACATTTCAGCATTACAATTTTACTAAATGATATTTGGAGTACCGACATCAGTCACACTAGTATCCTCAATTTAATGGCCTTTAAGTGGGTAACTTTGGGTAAAATTTAAATTACAAAACATTTTGGTACTCCATACTCCATTGGCATGCTGATAAATATGAAAGAATAAAATAATATATATAAAATAAAATCATTGTCCAAAAGGAAAAAAATTGACACACTGGGATGGATGGATGGATGGATGGATGGATGGATGGATGGATAGATAGATAGATAGATAGATAGATAGATAGATAGATAGATAGATAGATAGATAGATAGATAGATAGATACTTTATTAATCCCTTACGGGAAATATCATAAAGAAATATCAGTATATATCTTTTTTGCTGTATTTCTTTGTGACCCCAGTGTATCAACATTTTCCATTTTATACAATAATTTTATTTTTGGCACATCACAGATTAATAGATCACAGATTAACACCCACTGGCCACTTCATAAGGTACCAACACGCAAATAACGCAATTGCTTGGGGCTGGCCAAAAGAGGTTGGCAAAAAAAAAAAAAAACTAAACACATAATTGTTATTGTTGTTCCACACTAAAAAGATATTGTATACCACGGGTGTAATTTGGGAGTGGGGGTGGGAGACAGTGGCTTTTTCAAAAGACAGTTTTGGTTCTCTGCAGATTTTTCTGTCCAAAAACAGTGTTACGCAAAAAGAGAGGGGTCAAGCACTAGGACCCAGCAAAAAATGGCCACTCAGCTCACAAGCTCATCGATTGGCTCTGCTGTTTCTTGCTAGTGCGTGATTGGCCATCCCAGTGGTCACTCCATCAAACAGTTTCTGAACTAGCAAATCAGTGTATTGTATTTTGGCCCGTAGTCTGTGTTCACCTGACACTGTAAGTTGTTAACATGTACGTTTGTTGTGCCTGTTTCACATCAGATAGACATATTTTAATATCAGAGGTTTAATTTTAAAATCCATTAACATTAGAATCTGTGTTTGTGCGTGCCTGTACCAGTCTGTGATAAGCCATCCAGTTACATGTAACTATTGTCAAAATAATTCAGAATTTCTGCTTATTTTTACTCAAAAATGAGGTATAAAATTTATGTAAATGAGGTCTATTGACTATACCTTGTATAAATGTACAATTGGTGCTAATGAATTGGAGTGAAGTTGATTATCAAGGTGTAACACAGAATTGGGTGATAATTTTATATTACCTGACTTTAACAGTTTATGAATATTTAATAATTAATATTTTAGTCTGTAATGACTAAGTGAATTCTCCTGAATTCTTCAGTTAGTAAAAGCTATGAGTTACCCTTTCGAAGTGAAGCCAACTTCCTTAATTTCTGTGCTGAGCTGTTTGACAAGCCCAAGCTATGAATCTTTCTGCCCATTTTTGCCAGACTGTATAACCAGAGGACTGAAAAGTGTATACTGGAATGTAATGTGGAACTTGATGTCTAGAGGACGATTGGGCCGTGTGGGCTGTGTGAGCAGGCAAATATTTGGTGAAGCTGAAGACCGGAGGCTTTTTCACACCTACACAAAGTTAGTTATGCTTTTTTGGTTATATAGTAAATCTTTGGATCCTGTAGAATGACCCTTAAACATTAAGTAAATAACACTGTACATTTGAAAAGTGTGCGTCATTTCTGACAATTGTCTTATGCAGGAACAGGATGTGATCACTATGAATGACTTCTATGTCCTGAACAAAGACAGATGGCACCCAGAGTACTGTGACACACCTACATACTTGTAAGGATGTTGATGTCTTCACCAGGGTATCATACACACAGGCATGCATGTTCTAAGTTTGTGCACATACACAACCCCTACATATACACACATATATAAAGTGGTATGAAAAAGTTTGGGCACCCCTGATAATTTTCATGATTTTCCTTTATAAATTATTGGTTGTTCAGATCAGCAGTTTCAGTTAAATATATCAAATAGCAGATACGTGGTATAGAGGTGCATCTAAAAAATGAGAATATCTTCAAAAAGATAATTTATTTCAGTAATTCAATTCAAAAAGTTAAACTCATATAATATATAGATTCATTACACACAGAGTGTCTATTTCAAGTGTTTATTTTTTAAATGTTGATGATTATGGTCTACAGCCAATAAAAACTCAAAAGTCAGTATCTCAAAACATTAGAATATTATAAGACCAATTTAAAAATATATATTTTAATACATAAATGTTATTCTACTAAAACGTCTGTACAGTATATACACTCAATACTTGGTCTGGGCTCCTTTTGCATGAATTACTGCATCAGTGCGGCGTGACATGGAGGTGATCAGTCTGTTGCACTGTTGAGGTGTTACAGAAGTCCAGGTTGCATTGATAGCGGCCTTCAGCTCGTCTGCATTGTTGGGTCTGATGTCTCTCATTTTCCTCTTCACAATAGCTCATAGACTCTCTTTGGGGTTTAGGTCAGGTGAGTTTACTGGCCAATCAAGCACAGAGATACTGTGGCTATTAAACCAGATTTTGGTACTTTTGGCAGTGTTGGCAGGTCCCAAGTCCTGATGGATAAATGAAATCTGCATTTCCATAAAGCTTTTCAGCAGAAGGAAGCAAGAAGTGCTCTAAAATGTCCTGGTAGATGGCTACACTGATTTTGGACTTAATATAACAGTGGAGCAACACCAGCAGATGACATGGCTCCCCAAACCATCACTGAAGGTATTTTGCATTTAATTTTGAAATCAAGGTTCCAGAGTCTAGAGGAAGAGTGGAGAGGCACACTATCCAAGCTGCTTGAGACCTAGTATGAAGTTTCCACAATCAGTGATGGTTTGGGGAGCCATGTCATCTGTTGGTGTTGGTCCACTGTATTATATCAAGTCCAAAGTCAGCACAGCGTCTACCAGGACATGTTAGAGCACTTCATGCTTTCATAAGAAGCATCCATAACACTACCACCACCAGATTTTCCTGTGGGAATGGTTCTACCTGGCTGATCTGTAGAATTAGATCTGTAGGCTAGAAATAACAAAATAAGAACATGAGCACAAATCAAGCTACACATGGTTTCACACACAGCTGCGTTCTGAAATAGGTCAGGATGCAGTTCATAATGACAATGTGATGTCCAGATGTTTTCACTTGTAATTGCCTTTCTTCTTGCCATTGATTTACACCACACTTAGTTTAGTTTTTAGTGCTCATTCCAAAAAGTGCCACTTATCATTGCCATTAAGATTTTTGGCCACGTCTTTAGAGTGTTCTCCAAGTGATGTTTGGATAAATGTCATTTTGTTGTTATTGAGCCATGAACATCATTCTCAACTGCAGACACTGTCTTCTGCAAATCAGACTTGAAACATGATGATGATGATGTTAATCCATTTAATCAATAGTAGTACATTTAGACTATTAGTAATGTAATTGAAAATAAATCCAATCAGTTATAATTGAAATGCTGCACACTTAGACAGGGACATACAAAGGGGTTCAGTGTGAATGTGTGTTACAACATATTCATGGGTCAATAACAAATACGACTTGACTTTTTAGCCACACTCCTCACTTTCACTTGCATGGAGTTTCATTAAAAACCTGTCCAAGGAGGTTTGTTTCTTCTTCCCTTTGAAAATGTTTAGAAAATGAGTGAGGTAAGTGTTGTTACAAAGCACCAACACAGAACTACTTCTTCTCAGCACTGAACTTGGCACACACGTTAGCTGGGATACCTAGTAGCGGGTGGCGTAAGCTTGCTTGCTCGTAATTCAGATCTAGGCTTGCATCATAAAGCAAAATATCTACCAAGCAATGACTTGTGTCTCTGAAAATTCATAACTTGATTCACTCATAAGTCAAAGTTCCACTGTATATTAATCATTATATTCTCTATAATATAATAAATCTCTATAATTTATTCTTATTCTATTATATTCAAATATTCTATTATATTCAATATTCTATTATATTCTATTACACTACCCCACCCCTCCACTTTTCTAAAAGCCATAATAACTATAATGTTATATTAAAATAGTAATGTTGAATTTTTTTTTGGGATGTACTACCTGTTTCAGTTGCATATGTGCCCCTTGAAAATGAAAACATTTTAGTAATTTTAAATATATCAGCGGCCCATATACTGTATGTGTAGTACTGAGCTTACTGGAGAGTGACGAGACACGTGACATGCAGGTGCGATGGATCGTTTACCAATAGGGTACAAGAATGGTATATGTTTATTAGGGGTGTAAAAAATTACCGATTTGAATCGGAAGTCCGGTTTTGACTTAAATGATGTGAATACATCGGTACATGGACCCCTGAATTGGTCTATTTGTAGCATAAACCGGCCGATGGCCCGATTAAAGAGCAATCAATCGATTTGGTCTTGTTGATGTGTGGAGCTGTCAATCGATTTGGTGTTGCTGATGTGTGCTTCTGCTGCTCTCTCTCTCTCTCTCTCTCTCTCTCTCTCTCTCTCACTTGCTCGCTGATTAACTGTTGCGATATTTGTCACAGTCATGTCTCGTCACACCAGAGTTGCCAGGTTTGCGCTTTTCATGCCAAATTGGGCTTGTTAGAAAATCCAGTCACGTGTGAAAGGGTGGCTGGGTGCGTTTTTTGGGCTACTTTTAAAAATTACTGTGGCTGCCAAAAAAACAACAAAAAAGTGGGTGTTGCCTAGGATATTACTTCAACATGGCGGGCATATAACAATAACAACGAAGAGAACATAACAATATGAGGAAAGATAGATTGAAAAGGAGAGCTAGAGAGAGAGAGAGAGAGAGAGAGAGAGAGAGAGAGAGGGTGAAGAGAAAACAGTCACTAGATAATATGCCAGGTAAATGGGGAAATAAGGGAGGCGATATTGAAAGGACTGGGAAAAAGAAAAATGTTTGATGGAAAGATAATAAATCCCTTATAAACAAAATACTAAGTCATACATAGTTGTTTTGCCATTTGCTTCAAACTTGTGACAGACATATATTTTGGGCTAGTTTAAGCTTCTGAAGGGCAGGTTTTAGACTGACTTCGGGCTGGATATCTTTGTTGGACCTGGCAACTCTGCGTTACAGTCAAGTTCGGTTTTTACACTATGCAAAGTTGCATTCAAGTACACCGGTATTAATACAACCCTTCACCACTCATTTGGTGAGACGACATGGTGAAAGTGGCGATGAGGATGCTAGCACCACTAGCCCAAAGATACGGCAGGACAAAAACACAGAAAACCAGGACTTCTTCCAGGCAGAACTCGACCACAACTCGGCTAGAGCCAAAGTAATAATGTATGGCAAGCCGTTTTAGCCTAAAATGACACCAGCGATACAAGTCCTAATTCAGTTTTTACTAGTAAGAACTCTAATTCAAGTTCTCTCCAATGTAGTTTTTACTAGTAACAACTCCCATTTCAGATATCAATTATGACATTTTTACTAGTAAGAATAGAGACTTACATATCCATAATTCAATTCTAACTAGTCACATTGCCAGGTGGAAATATCTTTAATGTAATTCTGACTAGTCATAATTCTCCATTGACTTACATTAAATTTCACCCTCTCATACAACTATACTTGTTCTCTAGTATTTCATTAATCTATTTGAATGCAAGCAAAAACACATTTTTTAGTAATAACTTATGTTGAATCAATGTAAATTGATCTATTTTAAACAAGTAACTTGTATTATTTTCTGCCCTATTATACTGAACTGATTTGTATAGAAATCCTACTGAATCGAATCTAACCAAATCGGTCCAATTTAAAATATATCATTTCTGAATCGTATCGTACCACATGAATCAACAACAATCAAATTCACTCTTTCTGGATGGCGCTATTTATCTGGATAGGATGTTTTTTGAATGATGACAAGCCAAAATGAAATACGTAGAAATAGGCTGATTTTAAAATGTAAGGAGTAGAAAGTACCGATTGCTTGAAAATATAAGTAAGTAGTAAAAAGTCATCCAAAAATAATTACTCCAGTAAAGTATATATAATAAAGATAAAGATAACCAAAATATCTACTTAAATATAATAATTAAGTATTTGTACTTAGTTACTTGACACTTCTGATTATATTAATGGAGAAACTGTAACTTTTAATTTCCCTCTGGAATCAATAAAGTATTTCTGATTCTGATTCTGATTCTGATTCTGATTAGCAAACATTCTCCATAGTAATAAAAAAGGCTGTTGGCTTGGAATGAAAGACAAGCTTGTATTGAACTATTTTCTAAAACATTTTTTGAAGAACCATAAACAATACATTCTCCATCATACAGAAGAACCGCTTCATATGCAAAGACTACATGTATGCAAGTATTCTAATTTTGTAGTACTATACTATATATTAGGGCTGGGCGATATGGACCAAAAATTATATCTCAATTTTTTTATATACGATATATATCGCAATATTTTTCTTCCCATAAGGTAATAAGATCCCTTCTGAGTCAAAGCTACTTGTCCCAAATGTCACACAGACACTTTTATTACCATTCAACCATTGATGTACATGGGAAATTGCTCAAAAATAAACTATTGGCATATAGTAAATAATAATGCTCCTCAAATAAAATAAAATGTTATTTTCCTTCATAACAAGACTCACAGCTGTGGTGTTAACATATAAACAGAACACACAGAGCAAAAATAGCAAAAGGCTGACTTGTTCTTTAAAAAGTCAGTTTCCAGTGAATTAAACATTATCAAAGTGCTTCCTCCTGTATGTGCTCCTGTACATCGAGTACTTTGA
>BRDA01007150.1:0-19082 GCA_036984385.1 Crenuchus spilurus
CTGGTCACCAGCATGCCCAGCAAAGACCAGCAAAAACATGTTCAAAACACAACAAATCCAGCATCATGCTGGTTTGTGCTTTTTTTTTTTCAGCAGGGTTTACATCACCCGTCAGTCTGGTTCAGTAGATACACAATCATGGGGAAGACTGCTGACTTGACAGTTGTCTATAAAGCAGTCACCGAAACCCTCCACAAGGAGAATAAGCCATAAAAGGTCATTGCTAAAAAAGCTGGCTGTTGGCAGAGTGCTGTATCCAAACATACAAATTGAGAATTACATGGAAGGAAAAAGTAAACAAGCAACAGGGAGAACCACAGTCTTGAAAGGACCATCAATAAAAGGTGTTCAAGTTCAAGAATTTGGGGGAGATTCACAAGGAGTGGACTGCTGCTGGAGTTGGTGCTTCAAGAGCCACCACACACAGACGTATCCAGAATATGGCATACGACTGTCACCTTCTTTGTGATAAACCACTCATGACCCAGAGACAACATCAGAAGTGTCTTACCTGGGCCAAGGAGAAAAGACTGGACTGTAGCTCAGTAGTCCAAAGTCCTGCTTTCAGATGAAAGTAAATTTTGTATTTTATTTGGAAATCAGGGTCACAGAGTCTGGAGGAAGAGTAGAGTCCAAGTACAAGCCAAACTGTGTGTTATATCAAGTCAAGGCAACCTATATGGAGATGCAGTTTTCATTTTCAGCAGGACTTGGCACCTGCCCACACTGCCAGAAGTATCAACACCTGCTTTACTAACCACAGTATTACTGTGCTTGATTAGTCACCAAACTCACCTGACCTAAACCCCACATAGAATCTATGAGCTATTTTAAAGAGGAAGATGAGAGACACCCGACCCAACAATGCAGATGAGCTGAAGGTCACTATCAAAGCAACCTGAGCTTCCATACCACCTCAACAGTGCCACAGGCTGATCACCTCCATGCCACGCCACATTGATCCAGTAATTCATGCCTCGACCAAGTATTGAGGTCATATACTGTACAGAGTTTTCAGCAGAACAACATTTATGTATTAACAATTGAGCACAGCTGCTTGATAACCAATTAGCACTCAGTAGCTGAAATGCTAACATTTTACTGCACAAAACTGGGCAGGATTAGAAAAACACATGCAATACTGGCTGGTTTTTATAATCATTTTATATATTTGTAACCTCTGAAATATGTTGCGCATACAAAACTAGGAAAAATGTGTTTAATGTTTTATGTTTAATGGACCTAAATCCCATTTAGCCCCATTCACTCCCATTCAAAGAGGACTTACAGGCATATTCTAGTGTTATCTTCACGTTATATAATGTGTTGAATAAGGAGTAGACAGTATCTCACATGTTTAAAAAGGATTGTAGTTTCTTTTTCATCCACATAAAACTCTCCCAGGTAGAGTATTGAATGGTAAATCTTTCATCCTGACCAAGTAGATTATTAAATGACTCTTCAAAAGCTTTAACATTGTTTAGTTTGTGATGGTTTGTGGTGGTTCTGTGCATTGAAAAATTAAATACAGCTAGTGGCAGCAGCCAAAACTCAACTTTCTAACTCGAGATGACACCTGCCAGAAAAAAAACAAACAGATTAGTTTACAGACGGGAATAAAACAATCCGACGCGGCATTAGTAATAGGTAGGGAATAAAAAGTTAGGACAGGACGCATCCAGATGTAAATAAAAACACAGAGGACCGCTTGTAAAACACTTTTGGAGCATCACTGGTGAAAAGGTTCATATTTTCAAATAAAGTAGTTCAATGTTTTTAAAAAAGCTGTGACATGACATTTGGGTTTCACATCACGTCATCTTCTGTTGTTTATTGACTGGTTGTACAGCAGTCTGACTCGTGTAGACCAGACTGTATGTGTGTGTGTGTGTGTGTGTATGTATATATATATATATATATATATATATATATATATATGAACTGAACACAGCAACAGGAGTAGAGAAGTGAGGCCAAAACATCTCCGATACCCTCTAGTGGCTAGTTGATGTACGATTTTAAACCCCACCCACAGCCATTATATTGAATGGGAGCTACAACAAAATTTAAAGTTATTTTCCTCATTCACTGATTTTTTGTCAGCTGTGTTGTGTTAATAGCCAGTATTTTTCTTTCCAATAAATGTTTTATAGAAGTCATTTGGGATAATTAAAGAGGTATGGTGATGAGGTGATTGACAACTTGGGTGAGTTGATTGACAACTCATTGTGACCGTCGTGGATGTGACTCAGCTTATTTTACATTCTGTGACTCTGTTAATAAGATTTAATCACTTTGACATTGTAGAGATGTGATGTTCAGCAGGAAGTTGTACTAACAGACACTTGGGATGTTATTGCCATTTTTTTTTCTGCCAAGTGGCTCATTTTGATATCTGACTAATGTAGCATATCAACACAGTCTGGCTGAGTGCTCCTGGGAAAAGGGGTGTCACCCCAACAGAGGGGCGGAGTTTGAGCGGTAGCGTTGCCTCAATTCTAGAAATCTAGAATCTTCTACATTATTAGAATATTTAATTTGGAGTTTGAGTAAAATGCTATACATGCACTGTCAACATTAAAACTAAAAATCTGAACTATGCTACTTTACATGTGACGAATATGACAGTTTTGTTTTTTATTGAATTTTCACCACATTATTGTTTTCTAGATGCACTAGTATATCCTTCAGTCATTTATACCACTGTTTCCTGAGGTGGTTAAATAAAATCACTTTGTTTAAATGAGAAAAGCGAAAAATTATCATCATTTCATTTGCACTCTCAGAGGAGCCTTGTTTTTATTTTAAAATTCATTAATAAAAAGATCAGTAAACAGTTCTGTCCAGTTCTCTCTATGAGACAAAACACTTTTTCTCAGGGCCTGCACTACAACAAATCCTCATCTATATTGTGGCAGTTGGCTAAAAACTGAAAATATAAAAATTTAATAATTACAAAAAAAAATATCATTTTCCCCCACCACATCCAACAAAACTGGGCTCAAAAACATTTTTAGGTTAATAGTGATCAAAATACATATGTACATTATTTTAAAATCACTGCCAGAAGAGAATAAGTGTAAAACATTTATATATTCCTATATAACATTAGTTATGTAACATTGCATGTACTGTACTTTATGATCATAACGCTTCCTCCAAACATCATGAAATACATCATTCAAATGAAGTGGCAGAACAGACTTCCAGCCACATTAACAAGACTCGTCTGAACTGTAACCATTTATAAATCATTTTCTTTATAAATAAAGGTTAAGTCATCTCAAAGCACATGGCCTAAAATGAAAATAAATCAATTATTCATAAATAAAAGACATAAAAATCTTACTTTAAGCACAAGTGGATTGGTCAAAGTGTTTTATAGGGACACAAAACGCTAGTCCATTTTGCTCTAGTACTATTAGTAGACCTAAGCACTTCTCACTATATTCTGACCATTGTGAATCCATGAAGTCTTACAGGTCCCTTTCATCCTATAGCACTGGTCTGTAGCAGGGAGTACAGTATCACTCAAAAGTTTGGGCACACCCAAGCATTGAAAATTAAACATATTGTACATCCATGACACACATTTTTATTTCAGAAGAAAATTCTAATTATTTGCTTGAGATGAAAATCCACCAAAGCTGCTACTTCAGATACTCAATATTCTACAGTGGAAGGTGTTTATGGACTTAATATCTCCTATTCTAGTGATTAATAGTGATTATTGAGATTGTTTATGGACTAATTTATCCTATTCTAGTGACTAATAGTGTTTATTGAGATTGTTAATGGACTAATTTATCCTATTCTAGTGATTAATAGTGTTTATTGAGGTTGTTTATTGACCAATATCTCCTATTCTAGTGATTAATAGTGTTTATTGAGGTTGTTTATTGACTAATATCTCCTATTCTAGTGATTAATAGTGTTTATTGAGGTTGTTAATTGACTAATATCTTCTATTCTAGTGATTAATAGTGTTTATTGAGGTTGTTAATTGACTAATATCTTCTATTCTAGTGATTAATAGTGTTTGAGGTTGTTTATGGACTGATCTCTCCTATTCTAGTGCATACACCCAATTCTTATGTCTTGTGACATTGTGCATAACCTTAACTAAACATATTCAAGTACTAAACTTATGGTGGAGATTAAACAGCTGTACTAAAGACTATAATCTCAAATGTCAACAGCTTGTGAGAGACACCAAAACTGAGCTAAAAAGCAGTGACACTGTCCTACCTCACCTTCTATCATAGAAGACTGAGTATCTGGATCAACTGCATTTGAGGATTTTATCACAGACTCTAAATGACTACAAAAAAATTCTTCTAAAATAAAATTGTGTGCTGACATAGAAAATTCTGGGTGATCTCAAACTTTTGAGCGGTAGTGTATGTATATAGTTATATCCTTGATCAAATTTTTCCACCGTTTGAATTTAAGCAAAATCCTAAGAATTCACAGATACATTTTGGACCCCATCAAAGTGGATCCAGCATAACATCGCCACAAACCCCATAACATCAGTAACAATTCCATAACAAAAGCAATAGCACCAGTTGTCTCTGAAATAAACATCTTTTTATGAAAAGTGATTACGCTGTAAACTACTTCTAAATCCTACCAAGAATAATGGACTACGCTCCATGACCATCCAATGTCCTACAACTACCAACAGACCAAAAATGGACTCGTTTAAAATGTCATTTTCAAAATAACTCGCTGATGCATGAACAGTCCCAAGAAGGCGACAAAGGCTGAAGTCACGGATGAAAGGATAACGTTTGATTGAAGGCTAAACAGACAGTGCAGCATAGCCCAGACATAAAACCATTATAACGCTTCACTGGGTGTCATTAGGCCTTGCGTGGCAAGCCATTTTCCACATTTAATCCTTTCTCTCAAGCCATCCATCACAAACTACCTGGACACACAGTGTCACTGCTATGAACCCCAAGCAGATTTCCTTCCACAGAATATTGTCTATTGCAGAGTAGGTTTGGAAAGAGAGCACATGTGCGTTAATCAGTTACTCTGGAGATCAAGGCGGCCCAATAGAAGGACAAATTGCTTTCCATGAATGCTGCTAACCATTGACCAATTACTCTGAATCATGCTATATTTCCAAAAATTAGAATATAGTGAAAAAGTTCATTTTTGTTCATAATTTAATTCAAAAAGGTAAACAGTCTTAATTTATATTTATTCACATAGTGACTTTTTTCAAGACGTTTGTTTTAATGCTGACACTTTTTGAATTACGCCAAAAAATAAAAAATTAAAAAAAAAATTAAAAACTTCTAAGTTTCTAATTTTTTTTACATTTCATGATCTATAAGTTAACAGTAAAACAAACAAGCTTCAAATGTCACTTTGTGATAAATATAAAATATTTCTTCCCAGACAAAATAATTGCCACCTTCATTGTTTAAGATAGTAGTAGTTTCAGGCTCCAGCAGGTGACGCTGCATGAGGATGATCAGGCTATAAACACCTGCAGGATGTGTGAGGTGATACATAGATTGAGAAGAGGTGGTACAGTGAATATCTCATACAATGTGTACAAAATGGGTCATAAAGCAGATGTTAATGATGGCTAAAAGGAGTGATTGTATTTGGGAACCAAAGGCCAGAGTGTGAAGGAAGTAGCTGAATTTGCAGGTGTACTGATGTGTACAGTCATATAGGACTACCAGCAGTGACTAAAGTCTACAGGCCTTTGGCAAACAAATACAATCACTCCTTTTATGCAATCTGCTAAACACCCCACAGGTATTTATAGTCTGATCATCCCCATGCATCACTATGAAGTTACTGCCACCTGAAACAAGCAGGTGACATTTTTGTGAGAGAGTTTATCAAAGTTCAACAGTGAACTTTTTCATGATACTCAAATCTTTTGATGTGGCACAGTATTAACACAATATTTGAAATGTGTTTTTTCATACATAGTGTACGTGAATAGTTAAAGACAAAAGAAAATGCAGAGATCGACAGCCTGAGGTGATGAATCTCTAAACACATGTCAGAATCTGGCCTCATTTATCCTCAACAGCATCAAGTAGTTCAATATTAATGGTGGAAACCAGACCATAGAATATAGATGTTTATGCTGTCTACTGCAGTGAAAAATCATATTCACTGACAAAATGGGGGCCTTATTTTTACTCACAGAGGTGTAGCTGAAGGTAAAACTCAGGGCATCAGTGATGGTTTCAGATTTCTTTATAATAAAAAAGTAAACTGAGAATAAAAAAAACCAAAGAAACATCACTTCTCTGACTTTATCTCTGGGCCCAAAACAATAAAAAGGTAAAAAAATTTGGCATCCATGCTTTGGTCACGAAATACTGACATATATGATTTGTTGTTTTATTGTTGATCCCAGTCGCAACACCCTGACAGTTTCTTCAAAAAAAAAAAAAAAAAAACCCTAAACAAAATAATAAACGTGCACACACACACGCACACACACAGGTAAAGGTAGGTTTGTTGTAGTTCTGGCACCGAGAAACCTCCCAGAAATTGTCCCGTGTTCGAGGTTCTCGATTGGAAATATAAATTAGCGGAATGTAAGCGGCAAGATGAGGCCCGGGAATGGTTCCTTCAGCCCTTTAGAGAACATGTTCTACAGCACAGCTGTTGCAGAACCTTCCTCTGGCATAGATTGTTCTTTTTCACCAGCACACAGAAACTTCCCTCAGCCCATGATTCTTCATTTGCTTTCCACAGAGCAGGAAGAGAAGAGAGTAGAAGGGTGGGAGGAAAGGCACGGCAGGGCCGTAGAATCAGGAAAAACGATGCAGATCAGGTGATCAGGTCAGGTGAATCGGGTTTAAAATCCAGTACAGTGGTGGAAAAAAGGAGGATGTCCGTGCGTGATTTGGAATCCGTCCGGAAAAAGAGTTGAAAAACAAAGATCATAGGGAAGAAAAGGAGAACAAAAATTTAGTATATGATCAGCAGTCAGACAGCAACATTTGGGGGTGTTATTTTTACAGTGTTGGCACTACACGTGTTTCTATTGATGGTATTAAGTACATTATGCTATTTTCAGTCAATCACCGCTGTGCTCCACTGTAAAATTAAACCTTCACATCAGTTATCAACTCCAAAGTACACTTGGGTGATGCATTTAAAATATTTGGGAAACTTAATATACATTTTGTATTATTTGTTCACCGCATGTGAAGTCTGGAGTAGATTAGGGCCGTCACGATTATCACATTTGCAATGAACAGGATGTGAATTTTCATGATGTTGAAATGACATCATGTGGTCCTCTCTCTGTGTTGATGGTCAGTTTAGACTGTTACTGCGTATGGGACAGTCAGTAAATACTGCCCACACAGACAATTAAATTGTTAATAGCAATTGTTTGACAATCATCAGCTAAAATGTTATAATCACGACAGCCCTAGAATAGATTAAAAGAAATAAAGCTTCCCAGGCAAAAAAATTAGTCACCTTGTGTGTTTAAGGTTGTAGTAACTTCAGGTTCCTGCAGATGGGGCTTCACGAGTATGATCAGGCTATAAATACCTGCAGGGTGTGTAACAGGACTCTCAGACTGAGACGATGTGGTACAGTGCAGTGAATGTCTCGTTTGATGTGTGGAAAAGAGTGACTGTATCTGGGCGTCAAGTGTGAAGGAAGTAGCTGAATTTGCAGGTGTACTGAAGTGGACAATCATACAGGTCTACCAGCAGTGACTAAAGTCTCAGTCTACAGGATATTCTCATCAGAATTGCATCAATTCTCAGCAGAGTGGCAGCAAGAGACCTTTAGTCTTGTGTGCTGTCGACCACAATTCTGAGAATGTCCTGTAGCAAATTCAGCTACTTCCTTCACACTCTGCAATCACTCCTTTATGCCAATCATTAACATCTGCTTTGTGATCCATTTTCCACACATTGAATAAGACATTCACTGCTCTGTACCATCCCTTCTCAAGCTATGATTCCCATCACCCATCCAGCAGGTATTTACTGAGGTCATGATCATTCACTTGCAACATCTTCTGCAAGAGCCTGAAGTTACTACGACCTGAAACTTGTTGCAAATGGAAAAATCAAGGATTACATCATTTCATTTCTTCGGGAAAAAAATTGGAAATTTGAAATGCAATGCAAATAGCAACACCACAGTAATACATGAAAGTCAAATGCAGAAAAACAGATTTATGCTGTAGTTAACGACCTCAGGCAGGAGCAAAGTAATGGGAAGGAAGAGAAGGCACTTAGCAGACAGAGGAGAGATCAAAGCCTAAGTCAGGAGGGAAGAAAGCACGTTAATGCGTAGTACTCACCATCTTTACAGATTGTGCTGACGACACACACGCCGTTTTCTAAGTTGTAGCCGTTCACACAAGTACTGCAGTTCTTCTCCCCCGGGCCTGTGCATGTGTAGCAGGTATGATCACACCTGAGGGAGGAACCAGAACAAAGCGCTCAGACTTCAGAGGAATTAGTGCACCTTTTAATTACCGGGGAGGTCTTTGCTGAGTGTGCAGAACTGACTTGCGGCAGGACTTCTGGACCTCCCCGTTTTCCGTCTGCTCTGCCATGTAATATCCCGCACTGCAGGTGGGCACACATCGCCACTCCTCCAGATAGTATCCGTCTGCACATTTAGTGCACGCCTCCATACCTGTACCTGAAAACAAAACACGCACTTAGACCACCAAGCATACACATGCTAATCTACACTAGATGTCCTAAAGTCTGTGGACACTGCGTCTAATAAATGCATTCAGCTACATTAAGTGTCACCCACTGCTGGCACACACACACAGCTTGTCTAGTCCCTGTCGAGAAGTGCGGCCAATAGATCAGATCTCTCTGGAGCAGATAAACATGAACCCATTAGCACCATGCCTAATGCCAGCTGTGGGCTTCAGGGGTATAAACCCCTCATGTTCTCTGCTCCATCCGATACTTTTGGGATGAGTTGGGGATGAGGTGGGGTGATAATCATCACTAATGCTCTGGTCACTAATTGTAGAGACAGTTGCTCTAGTAAAAGCAGGATAAATGATTTTTAATGCATTTGTTTTCAAAAGAAACAATGAATGAGCAGGTGTCCCAATACTTTCCACATAGTGTATCTAATTCAATGGACTGTGTGTAATGTAGTTTAAAGAAACAATCTAAAACACACTAATCTTACTACAAAAACAACCACGACACTAAATTAACTATACAGTCTGTCCTGGCTCAGAAACACTGCTAATAAGCACATTTTTGACAAATTAGTGGATGGATGCTGCAAAAAAAAAAAAGATGAAAAACAAACATAATGCCCGATATGTTCTACTTATTAAAACTACAGTTTGACCGATTATTGGCCGTTAGCATGGATATTTATCAGATTTCAGTGTCCATGCTAATAACAGCTTTTTTTGTAATCTATGTGCAAAATCCCACATTTTTAGTCTGGTCCCAATATCCTGCCCACAGTACTATTTAATTGGTAGAAATGAGGACCACATGTGGAGTATTTCCAGTTAAATACGCTTTTCAGAGTTTTCACAGCTGTCTAAAGCTCAAAGCACTTTGGGTTAATGTTCTAATATTACACTATTTTCATTTCACATAAGCTGTGAGTTGTCACGCTGCAGTTATCACATCTTTAGTGAATATCAATCCCAAGTATGAATAATTAATCATCAGTATCAGTGTCTGCCCTGAAAGAGTCATATCGGCAACTTCCAGATGAGACGGTTAGGATAGATTCTCATGATTAAAACCTGACCAAAACTAACAGTCCCAAGCAATTACAACCCTAAACAAACAGATGTGACTGGAAATGAGACAACATAACAAAAAAGATCTGTCAAACCATCCTACATTATGTCATGTCATCTGCTGGTGTTGGTCCACTGTGTTTATTCCAAAGTCAACACAGCGTCTACCAGGAGACTTTAGAGCACTTCATGCTTCCATCTGCTGTCCAGCTTTAAGGAGATGCTGATTTCATTTCCCAGCAGGACGTATCACCTGCCCACAGTGTCAACGACTAACAAATGGTTTGCTGACCATCATACTGCGTTTCCCTGAAAATAAGACCTAGTAGAGGTTCTGCTGAATATAAGGCCTCCCCGAAAGTAAGACCTAGCCAAGTTTTTGTGATGGTCCCCCTGATGGCCGAGAGCTGCAATACCGTACTTAGAGGAAGGAACAAAAAGACATGCAGCACGCAGCGAGCAGTGGCCAGAGAAGGGGAGTTTACACTAACCATACTGCAAGAGTCGGCTCTCGAAAAGTCCCTCCACAGCATTCTGACTAACTAACATACTGTACAGAAGTCATATATCTGCAAAGTCCGGAGAGGCAGCTGGTAAGAGTCATTAAAGCAATAAAGGCTGTTCCTCTGAAGATGTTAGCACTGCGGCTAAGCTAATAGTGGAAGCATTAACCCTTTAGCGTTTGGACGTGTAGCTCAGTACTTTAAACATTCACTAAAGTGAGGTGGATTATAAGCACATTTACTTGTTTTAGCAAATATGTCCATAGTGTGTTAGGATGCAGTAAAATGTTAAGAGCCGTTACATTAAGCACTTTAACTGTATCTAAATATTTTCTGTGATATTCATTTATTATTTTTTTCTTTCTCTGTATACAATAAATGTTCTCTTTTTTGTTCAACAATAAATGTGAATTCTTCATGGAAAAATAAGACATCCCCTGAAAATAAGACCTACCACATCTTTGTTAGCAAAAATTAATATAAGACACTGTCTTATTTTTGGGGAAACAGGATAGTACTAGACTTGATTGTCCAGCTGAGCTATAATATATACTGATCATCATTAAAACAATATGGAACTTTACAGTCTGAATTAGGAACTAAAATAAACTTCACAGTATTCTAACTACACACAGGACAAAAATAATGAGATCTGCGTACCTGCACAGGTAGCACAAGCCGAATGGCACTGCTCACACAATCGTTTGTGCCCATTATAGTACGTGCCTGGCTCACATGTCAGAAGACACTTATTCCCCTGTAGACTAGCAGAGAGAGAAAGAAATAAGGAAGGACAGGATCAGAGATTAAGTCAGCAAGGAACTAAAATGAAGTCTCTTGCTAGTTTCAAGTTCGGCACTGGAAGCTGACATTGGCAGCACAACACATTTGTTCTGAATTCGGCACAAAATGAAATAGATCACTTTCAAAAAACATTTTAAGGAATAACAGCCTAATAAAGCTTTCCTACGACGGCAATGAAGTGGATACTTTGACTAATGACGGGGACTTCCTTCAGAAATCAGCGCAGACTCTTGTTACCATTTGTTTAAATGTGGCCTTGAGTTACACACAAAGACGAGGGAGAGAAAAAGGGCAGAAAAGTGAGTAGGAGTGAGATTTTCGTCCCGTCGCCCATCGTTCATACCTGCGGTAGTCTAAACAAGTCTGAAAAAAGTTAAACAAAGTGAGGATTAAAGTCCAAATGTGCGGGTGAACAACCTTTATGGACGATTCAGGGAAGTCACTCCTGGAACATATTTCAAAATGGCTCACAGAACACAGCTGCTCCACATTAGGAGGCTCTCTGCGCACCATAACCCCTTTTTCTTCCCTCCTTTCTTTTTCCACCTCTTTCACTCGAGCTTCTAAAGCTCGGAGGAGACTGTGGGGTTTCGCCACATGTGCTACTATCGCAAATAAGTGTTGAGTTTATTCAAAAAGATCGAGATTTTATATTCATTACATGTAAAATAACATTTTGTCAGAAATCCAGAATCCCAAATTATTCCAATATATCTCAACTTGGAGTAAATTACTATTCAAACCGTATCAACAGTAAAACACAAGGCTTGTAATGTCACTTTATGTGTAATGAATATAAAATGTATCTGTTTCCCTTTTTGAATCAACACAAATGATGCATTATTACCACAAAAGCTGGACTACATGTTAATAAGAATGTTTCCATGCCGATACAAAGCTCCGGAGTTGAGGACGTTCTAATGATATAGGACTACAGCTGAAGCCAACAGGCTGTTCCAGGCTCCACTTCAGGCCAAATGTTGGCTACAGCTTTGACAAACTGGCAGGAACAGTCTAGATAGCAGACCACAGAAACGTGCTCCGTTATGTGGAACAGGCTGCATGGAAGAGGAATTACCTTAGTCCGGGCTTGCACTCCGTGCAGATATTTGCTGAGGTGCATTTCTTGCAGTTCTCGCTGCATTTCCTGCACATGTTGGTGCCTGTGACAGAAGCTGCATGGTCAAATCTCAAATGCAACACAATTATCCTCATTTATTTAAGCTCATTAGACATTTGGTGTGCTTGTAGTAGTGTGGTTAAGAAGGTTTAGAGAAGAAGGGAAAGACATCGGATTCTTAAAAGCTGGATATAGTGTTGGATGGTCCTTTGCACATCACTATGAATTACACTGAAAATAAAAACCATACACTCATTGGCCACTTCATTAGGTACACATGGCTTGTATCTACACTCATTGCCCATTTTACTACTACTATACAGTAGTCCCTCTATAATTCGCGGTTCGACCTTCGCGGACTCGCCGTTTTGCGTGATTTCAAGAAATATTAATGCAAAATCATTTTGGGGGAATTTTTGCTCTCGCAAAATTGGAAATTCACAGGGAATTTGATGCGTGGTACTGTGTATACGTATTTATTACAATTACAATTTATTATGACTGCTCTCTCTGTTCTATCTGCGGTGTTGTGAACATACTGTATGTGAGGATTTTTGTAAAAACGGAATTTTTTACCGAAAGATGCCGACGATAAAAGAGAAGATTGCGATTCTCGACATGTTGAAGGAAGGGAGAACGACTGTATGTATGTTATTAAAATGATCGAGGTTTAAGAGTTTAAAACATTTTTATGAACATTACAGTATAAGGTTTTTTTTAAGGTTCTGTACATGTACAGTATGGAAAACGTTATTCAGGGAGTGGGAAAAGGTTATGTATGAGTGTGAGAAGGGTTTCTAATAAAATAGCGTTCCTACTTCATGGAAATTCCACTATCGCAGGGGGGTCGGGTACTTACTTAGGACCACACCGCAGCTATTATTTGGGTGGTGGGTAATTCTCAGCACTGCAGTGACACTGATGTGGTGGTGGTGTGTTCGTCTGTGTGGTTCAGACATAGCAGAGCTGCTGGAGATTTTAAAAGCTCACTGTCCACTCTATTAGACACACCTGCCTTATTGGTCTACCTTGTAGATGTAACATCAGAGACAGTAGCTCACAGGGGGGCAGCCATGGCCTGGTGGTGAGGGACCCATTCTTGTGCCCTGGCAGGACATGACTGAAGTGCCCTTGAGCAGCAAGGTACTTAACCTCCAACTACTCCCTGGGTGACCCTAGGGGCTGCCCACCGCTTCACTAGTGTGTATGTATGTGTGTGTGTGTGTTTCCCAACACAGGGGGGTTAAATTCCTTTGGTCAGTGATTGTACTGTACACTTTCACAGTTTGTGTTGGTCCTTCATTGGTGCTCACAGGACTCTGATGATGTGATAGCTTTGGTTGCTGCACTATTTTCATTCCAGCAGTGACATTCAGGAGTTTAAAAGCTCTGCTGTGTCTGATCAAGCACAACACACACTAACACACCACCTCCACATCAGTGTCACTGCAGTGCTGAGAATGATCCACCACCCAAATAATATCTGCTCTGTGGGGTTCAGTGAAGAACAGGTGAAAGGAAAGTATACAGAGAAACAGATGAACTACAGTCTGTAACTGTAGAACTACAAAGTGCTCGTGTACGATCAGTGGAGCTGATAACATGGACAGTGAGTGGAGATACAAGGTGTGTGTACCTAATGAAGAAATTATAGTTTATAGTGTGAATACTGTAAATAAATAAATAATAAAGAATTATTAGACCCGTTTAAATCCTAAAGAGTGATGATAAAACCTAAATGCATGAGATTTATACACCTATTACTTACCAAGGTCCAGGTAGGAGCCTTCAGGGCAGGCATAGACACACGTGTTGGCTCCCTCTCGGAGGTAAAGTCCAGGCCTACAGGAAGTACACTGATCGCTGCGGCTGCCAACGCAGGACTCGCACAGCGGAGAACACTTCTTACAGCGCCTCTTATCGTCGCGGAAAAAGCCAGACGGACAGTCAGGCACACACATCCTGAGGGGGCGAGAGGCAGGAATGGAAAGAGAGGCAGAGAAAGGGGGGGAGCCGTCTGAGACAGACAACTCAACAGCTGACAGCCATGAGGAAAATCTTTCCCTCAAGAAACAAAGGCAAAAGTCACAGGCTGAAAAACTCATCATCTGCAGATGTGTCCCAAGTTTAACTGTGCATACACACACAGAAACATATCAGACACCAACACACACACACACACACACACACACGTGTGGAACTCGGAGGTGTTAGCGGGGGCTTGTTGACACACAGCTGGTATCAGCAGGTGCCGTGTTGTTTTTCTAGAAGTTAATTGATCTTAACACTTTTTCTCAACACAGCACGTCAGACCCCCTGCACTGCAGATTTAAATTTATCCAGCATGTACACAGCCGGTCTGAAAAGTATTTTAACTAAATTATTATGATTACACTCACTGGCCACTTCATTAGGTACACATACCTTATATCTACACTCACTGTCCATTACAGACTGTTTCTCTCTATACTTTATTATCCTCCTTTCACCTGTTCTTCAATGATCAGGACCCTCATAGAGCAGCTATTATTTGGGTGACACTGGTGTGGTGTTGGTGTGTTAGTGTGTGCTGTGCTGGTATGAGTGGATCAGACTAGTGCTGGGCGATTCAAAAAGTTTTGATTTGTTTCACGATAATTTTGCCCTCGATGACGATGATAAGCCGGGATAATAGAATTCGTTAAGATTTAACGTTAGTCTCCATTTCACGTCTAAGCAGCTTGACAGTGAGTTAGTGTGATACTGCTGCTCGTTAGACAGATCCTCCTCACCAGCGCTGCCACTGGTTACACCCTAATCACACAGCACACTATCAGACTGCACACTGAACTGCATGCTCTGTTCTATGAGTGCATATGAGAGCCAAACCGGGGTTGCACAAGCAAACAATGACACCTCAAGCTGAGAGACATTATCTGGGTCTTTGCACAGCTGCACAGGAGTCACTCTGCGTGCTTCACGCTGCTGTGCATGCTCTCACTTTTCTGCTCCATTCTGAAGTTTCACTGCATAATTACAGTAGGAAATACGTCAGAGGTCAAAGGCTTGATAATATGTTCATTACAGTACATTAACAGTTCTAAAGGTTTAAAACTTTGCAGTAGGAATGTTTTTTTTATCTTGTTAATTTATTGTGTTACATTGTTATATTTTCTACTTCTCTACAGGACACATAACAGTAGTATATTTTGTTATTTAAAAATTATTAGTTAGACATTTTACCTGCTCTGGGCAGGGGAATCAAAATGTAAATTTACTAAGTTTAGTTCCAGTGAAATCTTTAACTGTGTATTTGAGTTATTTGCATTCTGTGTTCCTGTATATTATGTTCTGGTAATAAACATTTTCCTATTTTAAATAGTAACATTTCATGTATTTAGTCTGCTGTTTTTAGAAAGATGTTATTTTAAAACTATGACAGTGTTAAGAAATGTAATATCGTGATAATTATCGAGATTGATCAATTTAGAAAAAATTATCGTGATTACATTTTTGGCCAGAGCTGCTGTTGTTTTTAAACACCTCAGTGTCACTGGAGTGAAAATGAAGGACTAGAGGACCAAAACAAACTGTGCAGCAACAGATGAGCTGCTGCCTCTGACTTTGCATCTACAAGATGGACCAACAGGGTAGGTGTGTCTAACAGAGTGGACAGTAAGATAACATGTTAAACACTCTCCAGCAGCTCTATTGTGGAACATACACTAACACCACCACCACCACCACCACCACCACCACCACATCAGTGCCACTGCAGTGTTAAGAATAATATCTGCTCTGTGGGGGCCATGATGACTGAAGAACAGGTGAAAGGAGGATAATAAAGTACACAGAGAAACAGATGAACTACAGTGTGTAACTGTAGAACTACAAGGTGCATCTATAAGCTCAGTGGAGCTGATAACATGGATGATGAGTGTAGATACAAGGTGTGTGTACTTAATGAAGTGCATATATGGACAACAGGAACATTTGGATACAAAATAAATATGCACATATGTTCTCCAAACAGAGTCAAATCACACCTTCAGATAATATAATAATAATATCCAGCACTGCCAAAAAAGCTGGTCTCTATCTCAATGCACATACAGAGCTTCTGTACCTGGTGTTGTTCTTGAACTTGAGAAAGTAGTGCAGGCAGTTGATGCACTGATGGGGCCCAGGGCCCTCGCAGGCATTATCGCTGCACTCTGGGTCACAGGAGCCTTTAAAGAGAAGACAGATTTACAAGATCAAAGAATAGAACCTTGGAACTCTACCCTGAGTGGACAGAATACACATCAGGAATCCCCCGGCAACCGTCTGAGCCAACCTACCCACATACTCCTCAGGATACTCGTCATCAGGAGAAGTCTCAAGGGGTGAGGAGCGAGGAGTCTTCTCAGTGCGGAACGAGTACGGGTGTACCGAGGTGCCATAAAGCACCAGCGACCACTCCTTCAGTTTGCCTAGAAACACACATACACACACAGAGGTGAGCGATGGCCATAAGCAAAGATGTGAAGAATGTGCTCCTGCATGCGACCTGCCTGTAGAGATTAACGAGAAAATCATCAAATTTAACAAAAAAAAAACTGTTCAGATGCAATGTACACAGTAGGATTACAAGTTATGCTGTGTTTAGTACTCGTATAAACAATGTCTAAAATCTAAACATCTAAACCCAAAGTCTAAAGCACAGACTAATTTGGGGAGCGGGGGGGAAGGGGGAGTGTGGTCAGGGAGACATGTCATCTGCACTTTTTCAAAAGGACGATTTGGTCACCTGCAGTTTTTACTGTCCAAATACAATGTGACGCTATATTAAATGGAGACTGGTCGAGCACTAGGACCAAGCGGAAAACGGGTGCCCAAGCTGGAGCCTGTTTCCCTTTAGACTGCCCACAATCTCATCAATTTACTCTGCAGTTTCTTGCCATGTGATTCCCCGTCATCACTCCATCTGGTTGTAAACAGCATCTGGACTGAATTTAGTTGGCCAGAAGTCCGTGTTCACCTGCCACTGTAAGTTGTTAATATGTTGGGCGTTTGAATCCGAGTCTGGAAACTTTGGATGAGTTGATTATGTTGAAACGTTAATAGTTAACCCTTCTGTGGTCTTTGGGTCAAACTGACCAGTGTTAACTGCTTATTTTTATTCAGAAATGAGTTATAATTCTAGGTAAATGAAGTCTATTGACCATAATAAAAGTGTACAATTGGTAATGAGTTGGTGTGAAGTTGACTAACAAGGTGAACCACAGAATTGGGTGATAATTTGTGCTATATGCTCTACAAGAGGGTGTCAAACTCCAGTCCTGGAGGGCTGGTGTCCAGCGAAGTTTGGTGATGTCTCTGCTCTGACACCATAATTAAACCTGGTCATTACCTGCTGAGTTGAATCAGGTGTGTTTAATCAGGAAGATCAACAAACTGCAGGAATCGAGCCCTCCAGCACAGGAGTTCGACACCCCTGCTTTAGAATTTTTTATATATGAAGGACATATTTTATACCTGGAGTTTTCTGACTGCGGAGCTGTGAGGGGGTGTCATAGATCTCGAGGATCCAGTCTCCAGCAGCTTTCTCCCCCCAACAGTGGGTAGTCATGAATTCCCAATTCTTAAAGCCTTCCATCGAGTGGTCAAACAGCCTGCAATGCAATACAGCTTTAACAAGTAGCCCAAGCCAATGACCAGCTGCCTGTGACGTGACATGAACTGTGGTCAGACATGGACTTGAGAGTCCGCGGGACACAGTACCTGTTGGCTAGGAGCTGAGACTTGGTCCCTGATGGTGAGGTGAGGTTAATCGACAGATCTCCTCTTCGTGGATGAGTAATTGTGATGCGCACCACCACGTGCTCCAAATAAATGACGTGATTATTTGCGTTGTCTGTACAGCCTGTTGCCTTGTACACGGAGCGAACCACATGTTCCGGGCGAATTGTCCTTTAGAGGAAGCAGCTGGATTATTTTGTCTGGCACGTAGCTTCAACAATGGCAAAATTAAATGAGGGATATTTAGACGTATGGTGGTATGTGAGAGTGCAAAGGAAGCATTTGGATAAGAGTTGCCATGGTGATCATTCATGTGTGTACCTTATCTGCTTATCAGCATTCTCTACGCATATGTGCTGGGCGGGAACCTGCTTCCATCGCTCGGCTTCTTTGACCATGGCCTCCGCATCCATAAGCCCAAAGCCATACAGATGACTTACTGTCAATATACAAACACACACACAAGTGCACAAGAACTTGTTGATGATGCAGTACGTAGATAATGGTTGAGCTCATAAAAGAAATGCTACAATGACGTCATATCAGAACATTACGTCCTTGCATCTACACTCTGTTTATTTTCATACAGGTGCACTTTGTATTGATACTATTGTACTGTAGTCCATCTGTTTCACTGTATACACTGTTAGCCTCATTTCACCTGTGTTTCAAATATCAGCTTCTTCAGTGAGAGGGCATAGTGTTTAAAATCTCCAGTAGCTCTGCTGTGTTTGATCCACTCATACCAGCACAACACACGCTAACACACCACCGCCACACCAGTGTCAATGTAGTGCTGAGAATGATCCACCACCCAAATAACACCTGCTCTGTGGGGCCCTGATCTTTGAAGAACAGGTGAAAGGAGGATAATAAAGTATACAGAGAAACAGATGAACTACAGTCTGTAAATGCAAAGTGCACCTACAGCGCCCTCCATAATTGGCAACAGTTGTAAAATGTGTTAAAAGCCTTAAAATAAATTATGCAGAAGCATAATCTCACTCTGAAAAAATTTAAAAAATGCAAATTTCAACTCGTAAAAAGAAAAAAATAAAGAAAAAATCCTGACTAAGAAATAATTATTTCCCATAAAATGACCTGTTCCACAATTATTGGCACCCTTAACAATTTCTTGGAA
>BRDA01007152.1:12966-28693 GCA_036984385.1 Crenuchus spilurus
ACTCTAAAATTCACTGCCTGGTTGTGTTGCATGGTGTATTAACATTTCACCTTACTTTTACTACGTAACAAAAGTTTTAAAATAAGTTAATGTCACCATTGGGATGAATGCTCGTAGGGATGATTGCTCATAAGGTCCATTGTTCAGCTCTAGAGCCTTATAAAAACAAGGTCCATTGCTCATTTTAAGGTCGATTGCTCATGAAAAGAAGTGGCATGGTTACACTTATCATATGAAAAGTAAAAGTAAAATGTATCTAACTTTCTTGTTCACTACCTTTTGCTACCTTAGCGTCACTTTCAACAGGAACCTTTACTGGACAGCGGTCAAAAGTAATGACTGACCTCTTCTTCTACGCTAGCATCTAGGAGATGCTACGACCTCAGCGCCCCTAGCGGTTTGGCATAGTTGAAGAAAAGTACTCGTTAGCTGGAATTTTACTCGTTACCTGGAACAAAAATATTCCGAGATCTCGACTTGTTACCTGGAATACTCGTTAGTAGGGATGCTCGTAAGTAGGGTTACCACTGTAATTGAATAAAATTTTGAAAACAATGCATCATTTTCATTCCACTTTACAATTATGTGGTACGTTGTGTTGGTCCGTCACTTAAAATCTCAATAAAATACATTTATGTTTGTGGTTGTAAGGTGACAAAATGTGAAAGGTTTAAGGGGTATGAATACTTTTGCAAACCACTGTAAATTATGAACAAAAATGAACCTTTTCATCATATTCAATTTTCTGATGTATGACTGTACATTGTAATGTGAATGTTTGCTGTACCCATTCTCATCCTCTCCAGGCCAGATATCATCCTCGTAGAAGGCGTCATCATGGCTGTTTCTGGACACAAAGTCGAACACTTCAGAAAACCTCTCCAAATACTCGGCCAGCAGCTCCTCCACAGCTGCTGAGTAAAGCCACTCCTTCTCTGTTCTCTTAGTGTAGCCAGGAACTTCCTCGTTCTTCTTGTTAAATTTCAGATTTAGTCCCACATTAGCCCTCTGCTCACCGTGAGGACTGTGGAGAATCAGGAGAATCAGAGAAAAATGTTATAAGACCAAATTGTGGGAATACAAAATGATCCTTGCTTTGATTTTTTTAATAAAAAGAGTTTGAGATTCAGTACTTAAACACTATTAAATTTGACATCTAAGCTGCAGAAATGGCTCATTTTTAATTCACTGCGTTTTGTGAGGTCACAGAATATTTTATATACTGTATACTCGCCTACTCAGCTTAGAGCAGTTTTGCTCTGCCGCTTTCACACTCAAGTATTTCAGTCTGGATTACTTCTTGAATAAGACAGGGCCAATCACAAAAGAGCTCATTTACATAAATACAATTGCACAATAAATCTTGCTGCATTTAAGAGCAGTATAGTATCTAAACTTTGGTCAAAACCCCCAAAGTCTCTGAATTTACATCTACAAGGTGGATCAACAATGTAGGTGTGTCTGGGGCAGCCATGGCCTAGTGGTAAGAGTCTGGTCTTGTGGCCAGAAGGTCGCTGGTTCGATCCCCAGACAGAACATGACTGAAGTGCCCTTGAGCAAGGCACCTAACCCCCCAACTGCTCCCCGGGCGCCGGTGGATAAGGGCTGCCCACCGCTTCGGGCACAAATTCTCACAGCCTAGTGTGTTCACTAGTGTGTACGTGTGTGTTCCACTGCACGAATGGGTTAAATGCGGAGGTCAAATTCCGTTGTGTGAAAAATCACATTGACTAAATTATTTGATCTTAATCTTAATCGAGTGGACACTATTCAAAATCTCCAGCAGCTCTGCTTTGTCTGATCTACTCAACACACACTAACACACCACCATCACATCAGTGTCACAGAGAATACTAAAACTGGCTCTAAGAAATAGCTCCATTCACTTTTTCTTGGATCCTCTGCCAATGAAGATACTGCCGGAGAACCTGGAGACCAGGTAGCTGGTGATGCCTAGGCGAGAGGCCAGGACATATCCGGGGCTGTACTTCACTGAGTATTTCTGAAAAAGAAAAGTTTCAAGAGCTGTCAATCATTGCTAAAAGCTAATAAATATGTTTTTCAACAGTTGTCACTATGTGCTATAAACACACATACATAAACAGGGAAGGACTAAATGTAGGTTTAAAAATCTAATTCTGTGTTTTAACACCATTTAAACGACACAAACACATAAACCCATTACAGTAAAGCCCAAATATGGCATCCAGTAATGTAGCTTTAATTCTAATAATGGCCAATTTCAGAACAAAAGCTCAATAGATATTTTTGGTCAGCTATTGAACACTGAATATTCTACATTAATAAAATTAATCAGAACGATGAATTTTAAAAGTTTAATATATTTTTTACATCTTCATGGTTTTATCTTTAAATCTAATATGAAATATTTAAGCTGGGATGCACCGATATGAAATGTTCTGATACGATTACTGAAAATTAACAACCAATTTTGGATGATATCTCAAATATCTGAGAGTCAGATTTTATTTATTTATTTTTTTTGTATAATTACAATTAAATCTGGTCTTAAGCCAGAATTTCTAGGGGGCCAAACATTTTAGGAGGACTACATTTGTAATGGGGATGGGAACTGTGTATACTGATTTTTCACCAAACTATTGCTTTAATATGAAGGCAGATGAACTCACATGCTGGTTCTGAATTAAGGCATCAAACTGAGGTTCACACGGCAAGCTGAAGACCACCCGGACCCGACCCTCGCCGATGACATCACTGGAATCCTGAACCTAGAATGGGAAAAGTTATTAATAACTTTGTATTTGTTTATTTAATATTAAATGTCATCATATATCATGTTTATGTGTACATATACATAAACATAATTATTAAAAAAATAAGAAATAATAAAAGTGGCCTTACCAAACCCACAGGAAACTGTCCTTAATTTCACAGACAGTCTTCCAAATAATACAGATTTCAATGATCTTAAAAGTGCTAGATTCCAGGGCAATTGTTAAATAAAACATGTTAAACTGTGTACATCAAAAATTTGTATTTTATATGGTGTTGTGGACTAAAAATGTACATTATGAGTGCAGTTTTGAGCCCTTCCAACAGTATCATCATCATATTTTAACTTATATGGTTTTTGAAGATCTCTGGAAAAAGAGTGCATTAGCTCAGCTTTAGAGCCAAAGTATCATTACTCATGAGCGACCCCTCATCTAATATTTAACCCATTTTTAAGAACCTAGATTTAATATGTAAAATTTTAGATATAGGCATTTAGATATAAACTTAGATTAGAAGTTAGAAATGTTCTTCTGCTTTTGGAGTTATTCTAGGTTTGTTCATCAATCGCCATATGTAGCACAGCTATTACAGGTTCCTTTAGTGATGGACAAATTAATCAAATAAATAGTATTAGATAACCAGCATTGGTCGATTATTTCTTTAAACAATTTACCTACAAAGTCATTGAGCAAAAAATGGCACATTTACAGGCACATCTGCAGGCAGCCATCTGCTGTAGAACAATGTTAGAGCTCCCTCTAGTGTCGAGGTCACAATTGTACGGGCAGATGAAGATCTTTCATCTCAAGAATTATTATTTTTTTAAATATATACTTATATTATAGGCACAACATGACATCAGCATTATATATCGGCCACCCTGCACTCTAAATATTAGCATTGTCCATTGAACAACCCATATTAGTCAATTGCTAGTTTCTTGAATGTGTGAATATTTATTATAAAAACATGAATGTACACCAAATTTACATATTAAAATATATTTTGACATTTACCTCTTAATAAAAGCAATACTTTTCAAAGATTAAAGACACTTCAGCTGCACCCACCTCTCCCATTGCTCCATAATACGGGTTCCCCAACATAAACACAGTGGTTGCCAACGGAAAAAGCTCCTCAAGGGTTTTAAAGCGAGCCAAAGAGGAGTCGAAGGTCTTGATGTCCTGGTAAAGATACACAGACTGTTACTGAGGAATGTTCAGAATAATGACCCAAAGTAGTGTGGACTGCACTGATACCGATAGTGTCCTCAAGTATGAATTGTTTTGTATCTGCATTGTTTTAATTCATGAACATCTGGATGAGATTTGAAGGGCTTCAGAGAACTTATATGCTGATCTACAAGTCATCAAAAAAATGTAAGAATAGTGTGAAAATTTTTGTTCATAATTTAAAAAGGTAGACTGTCGTTTTATATTAATTACACATAAAGTGTCATATATAAATTTTTCATTGTTGAAATGTGCTAGCAGCACAATAATATCAGGGTCAGTAGCAGTTTTGGCTCTGTGGGCAGCTGCTGGAAAAGGAAATGTCTATTAAGCTCGTCAGCAGATGGAAGCATGAAGTGCTCTGAAATCTCCTGGTAGACAAGTGTGTTGACTTTGGACTAAATACAGTGGACCAACACCAACAGATGACATGTAACCACAAACCACCACAGACTGCAAAAACTTCACACTGGACTGATTTACAAATGAAACACAAATCTGACTTTCTTCTGAAAGTAGGACCACTGATTAAAACGTCCAGTTCTTTTTCTTTTTAGTCCTAATAAGACACTATTGATAGTCTTTGGTTTGTCTCTGGCTTGAAATGCATCACTTTCCCTTTTGTAATGAATATAAAAGTATATAAGTGTACTTTTTTGAATTAAATTATGTAAATTATTAATTATTATTTTTTTACATTTTTTTTATTAATTATTATTATTATAATTATTAAATTATTTTTGTATGTATGACTGTATATCTGGGGTGGAAAATTACATTTTTTTAAGAAACATCTTTAGATTCCAAATGTGCTTTAGCTAAATGTTAAGTACTGGCTGTTTAATGCATAATTACCTGGACAATGGTTTGGTACGCAAACGGTAGAATCTGCTTGGCCCACTGCTTTTCCAGGTGGACACTACCATTCTGACCAACCACATACTTCCTGCCAGTCAGCAGCTGAGCGTAGAGCAGGATGTCCGTCTCATTTATCACGATACCTTTACGCTTATTGTGGCTGTAAACAGACAGGATTAGAAGTCAGAGGCAGAATTCTTAGGTACCTAAACATTGTTTATAAAAATCATTTGAAATATATTTTGGTTTTGAAATGCGTAGCTGATGATGGGATCTAGTTTGAAGAATAAATTCTAGTTCCACAAGTTATATGCACATCATATACAGACCTATATAAAAAATGCACATATATATATAATGCTTATTTTTATGATTTACATTAACGTTACAGCAAAAAAGGCTTAAAATACGTCACTTAATGTGTAATATGTCACTTCACCACTTCTGAATTACAAACACAGATGAACGTTTTCAGGATATTCGAGTTTTTGGTGATGCAGCAGTACATTAAACAGTTATAACATGTAATGTTGGAGCGTTATTGATTGTAAATGTAGTCTTACTATTCAGTAAGGCCCTGAACGTCCTTCACCCAATCCTTCTGCTCTTTATCATTCAGATATATCACTTTAACAGGAGGAGGAGTGCTGTCCACATACAGCTTCTGTACACCCGGCGGCTCATCGAGGAAAAACCTGAGGGGGGGGGGGACAAGCGAGAGAGAGAGAGAGAGTGCGAGAGAGCGCGAAAAAGAGCGAGAGCGAAAAAGAGAGAGAAAGCGAGCGAGAGAAAGCGAGCGAGACAAATCGAGACAGACAGAGAGAGAGAAAGCAAGCGAGAGCGAGCGAGACAAATCGAGACAGAGACAGAGTGAGACAGAGCGAGAAAGAGAGAGAGACACAGAGAGAGAGAGAGAGAGAGACAGAGAGAAAGCAAGCGAGAGCGAACGAGACAAATTGAGACAGAGAAAGAGAGCGAGAAAGAGAGAGAGACGGAGAGAGAGACAGAGAGAGACAGAGAGAAAGCAAGCGAGAGCGAGACAGAGACAGAGAGAAAGCAAGCGAGAGCAAGAGAGCGACAGAGACAGAGAGAAAGCAAGCGAGAGCGAGAGAGACAGACAGAGAGAGAGAAAGAGAGAGAAAGCAAGTGAGAGCAAGCGAGACAAATCAAGACAGAGAGAGAGAGAGAGAGAGAGAGAGAAAGAGAGAGACAGACAGAGAGAGAGAGAGAAAGAAAGGGAAAGCAAGTGAGAGCAAGCGAGACAAATCGAGACAGAGAGAGAGAGAGAGAGAGAGAAAGAGAGACAGACACACAGAGAGAGAGAGAGAGAGAGAGAGAGAGAGAGAGAGAGAGAGAAAGAGAGAAAGCAAGTGAGAACAAGCGAGACAAATCGAGAGGGAGAGACAGACAGACAGACGGAGAGAAAGAGAGAAAGAGACAGAGAGAAAGAGACAGAGACAGAGTGAGAAAAAGTGAGAGAGAGCAGTCAGTAATAATAGTGAGTGTTTAATTAAAAGCAAGTAAAAATTCTCTGATATCTTACTTTGTTTCTCCATCAGAAACAACCACCACTCGCGCCTCCTCCAGATGAGGCCAGTTCACAAACACAGATTTACCCAAAACATCCACCGCCACATCCTCTAAAACCTGCACACAACCATTAAACACCTGATTTACACACAAACACATTCTCTGTGTGGAATATTAATTACTGGTAATAAACTCTACACACACACACACACACACACACACACACACTCCATATATACTCAAATAATCCGCAAACTTTTTAAAAACAAAACTGGGGCCTAAAAGTCGGGGTGCGCGTATTAGTCAAAAACGGTTGTTGAGCACGCTGTAAAGTGTGAAAATGAAAACAATGTGCTGTCGTGCGTTGCTCTGAGTAAGAGTTTCTGCTAAACACTGTAAATGTGCAGATTATTTGTGCACATCTGTTGTAGAACAATACGGCAAAAAGAAAGTTTCTCTACAATCTCACGTCAAATCACGAAATGATTTCTGCAGAAAAAAGATCACAAACCGGGCCTTTTATATCAGGGCTGTCCAGTCCTGGTCCTGCAGATTGAGCACACGGACCAGGACTCAGACTGCTTTAAGTGATGCTGTACTCTCGAGAAAGAAGTGATGGAGCTCACCGGGATCTCCTTCTGGTTGAGTATATCCAGCATCATGTTCTCCCCTCGACTGCTCTGCTGGAACACAATCACTCCACTCTTCTTCTTATAGAACTGAGGGAGAGGACCACATGATCCAATTTAATGATGCTTCTATATTTTTTCAGATGAGACCATTTTCTTTCACTTTATTCCAATTTATTCATCTGACCAAACCAATTTCTGTAATATTTTAACAGAATCATCATCATTATTATTAATAATAACATTATTATTATTATTATTATTACTTTGTGTTGGATGTGCTGCAGAGTGGGAAATCCACAGAAATACAGCAAACTCCGGTCAAACCTGCGGCTCACGTAGTTCAGGGGGACCCGCCAGGCATCCACAGGCACTGGAGTTACCCTAAAACACAACATGAAACAGATCAGTGAAAGAGAAAAATATCAAGTCAAACAACTTATTAATCAAGTTAATTAAAGGCCGCAAATAAATTGTTAAACAAATGACATTTGTTTTTCAAATAAAAAGGTAACGTATGTAAAGATTATTAAACGTTTAATAAATAACTACTAGTCATTAAAATAACACTGAAGACTCTGAATCTTGTATGAACAATGTCATTGCCTGCATTGATATTTTTCTGCATTTTTCTGTATAAAATGAGCTGCGCAGATTATGATACCTAATATGAATGCAATGATCACTAATATTAATATCATACATGTTTTATACTATAGCACAATGTCAGATTTAACTAAGGATGTAAATCTCTATCAGTAGTTTGATCAGAGGAGGATGGATCCCCTTTGAGAGTCTGGTTGCTCCCAAGGTTTCTTCCTCCAGCCTTGAGGGAGTTTTTCCCTTGTCACTGTTGCCTTTGGCTTGCTCACATCGGGCTTAGATTCAGATTGTTTGATACTAATTATGTAAAGCTGCTTTGTGACAACGCCCGTTGTAAAAAGCGCTATATAAATACATTTTGATTTGATTTGACTCTTTACACTGTGTTAAGATTTCACATTGAATGGACCAGTAGCTCTAAAACTTTAGATTAAATCTTCTTACATGAACTTACATTGAAAGTAAAGGCAGTTTTTGCCCTCTCCTGTAAGCTGTTTTGGACACCCTTTCTAATGAATGCATTCAGTTACTTTAAGTTGCAGTCATTGCTGAGACAGATGCACAAACGCACACAGCTTATCTAGTACCTCAGACGCTCTGGAGCAGATAAGCATAACCTATGGGCACCTTGCCTAATGCCACGTGAGAGATAGAGGGGTATAAAGCCCTGTGGAATGTTGTTGTCTGCTCCATCCAGTACTTTTGGGATGAGTTGGTGGAGTTAAGGATGAGGTGGGTTGGTGATCATCCAACATCCTGACCTCACTTACAGTCCCTGTCGCTGAATGCGATCAAATCCTCACAACAATGTTGCAAAATGTAGCAGAAATCCTTCCCTGTAGAGTAGAAACAGTTACTTCAAACATGGCTATTTACCTGGCGTGGCAGTGTATGATGTTGGGGAATATATCCGGCAGTGGTGAAGCGTAGAGGTAATCCAGCTCTTTATCATAGCAGTACAGACAACACTCTGTATGCCTGTTTCTGCTTTTCTCCGATTTACTCATCAAATCTGTGTATGGCTCCATGGCTGCCAGCAGCCTTTTCTGAAACACACACACACACACACACACACACACACACGCGTTATAACAGTGGACAAAACGTTAAATGTAGTAATGATGAAAATAGCCATATTTACACTAATACTACTACGTTTTGAGGTAAAAGATACATAATATTGCTCATCAAACAGATTGATGACATCACGTGCATTCCATTCATTATACCATCTAATGCAGTTACATATTTTGACCCCAGTGTATATGTTTAACCCACAGCAGAACAGCATGTGTCCCACTTCCATACAGCCGCACTCTTTAACCATTTATTTTCTCCCCAACATGCCTGTAGCCAAATGACCCGCCCATTCATTGACTCTCTCAATCACTTGTGATGTCCCCAAGTCTAGGAGGGTGAAGACTAACACAGGCCTCGTCCGATGCATGTGAAGTAAAGCTCCGCTTCTTTCCAAACTGCTGCCGATAAAGTGATGCCGATAATAAACACAGAAAACAGCAGAAACGTAATAAATAACCACAAACAATAACAAAAAGTTCACCTCATCAATGAAGGGGATGAGCACCACTGCCTCCCACTCCTGCTGCTTTCCATTTAGGTCTGTTTTGAAGTCCAGAGGATAATACTCAAAGATGGGGGAACTGTCAGACGTCATCAGATGCTGAAACACACACAGAGGGACTATCTAACTAATTTACATACTTAAAGGTACAGTTGAATAAGAATTGTAAATGATAAAGTTTCTTTACGGTACTGTGTAACATGACTTTTTTACATTTTAAAGTAACATTAATACATAGAGTGTGTCTGTGTGTTACCTGGTAACAACTGGGCAGCAGGTCTTTGCTGGCAGCGGGGAGGACAGCAAGAAGCTGCTCAAATGGCATGAAGGGCTTCCCCAGGTCAAAGGTCAACCTCAATCCAGCAATGTTCCTCACATCAGACAGGAAAGGGGCATAGTGATAAGGGTAATACCTACACACACACACACACACACACACACACACAGAAAACAATGTTTTAACTGTTTTATATGTCAATTTTAGGGCTATCAAATAAATAATCATGATTAATCACATTATTTTAACTTTATTAATTGCATTATTTTAAACAGGCAGACAGTAGTCAGCACTGTGGACAGTCTTCTGTGCTATTTATAATAATAAACACAGAAAAAGGTTACGTTCTGTGGATAAAAAGCTTGCACACACAAATGTGATGTTTATACTATTAGACTCAGTTATTTAATGCAGGGTTAACATGTGACATGTATAAGTGGCTGATATTTAGATATAATGCCAGCTGCTGAGTGTGTGTATGGTATTCACAGAGATTAAATATGACAGACTGACAGTCTGACTACACTCTTTCTGAAAGAAATTAAAGATGTTCTGCCTAAAAATGCTGACCTGATAATGTCAGTATATTCTTGGTGAAGGCTGACTGTACAGCTCCGATATCATTAACCACTGTTTTTAACACTGCTCTGATTTTACATACTAATCACATTTTTAAGTGAAATAACTTTATAACTATAACTTTTGCATTTTTACTTCATTTTCATTTCACTCTCAGTGCTTTATTATTATTATAAGAACTGTTTTGTTACTTTCTCTAACTTAACTTTTGTAATTGCTTATATTGCTTTTCATATCATCTAATCTAGCTCAGGGATCGAACCTGGCAACCTTCCCGGCACAAGACCACATCCCTAACCTCCAGGCCATGGCTGCCCCAGTATTGTATTAATGTTATTTGGAGAAAATTTAAGTATAAAGTATTTAACTAAAATAAGTTATAATTTTAGTTGCTTAAAACTGGCCACAAAATGTTCACAGAGGTCATGTATGTGCACACTTTACTTACCAGCTCCATGACTGAACTCCATGATAGTAGTAATGGAGGATCCACTGAATGCCTTCCACATAGCAGCGAGCCTGGCTGGCCAAAAACTCACTAAGACACACACAGACAAATATATAAATATATAAATAAATAAATGCTACACTTAGTAATCTATAATTTGTGCTTTTACATCAACAAAGGTGTGATCAGTTTCTGAAAGAAGGAAATAGAGGGATATATTACATACTATTACATACTGCATAGGGCAACTACACTTATGGTAGAAAAAAACCTCACGAAAGTGCCCTCTAGAATGGCAAAAAGTGCCCTGTTAGCTGCCCTTCATTGTACACAGTGCACTTACATGTACAGTGCAGCTGATCAAAAGGACAAGGAGTGTAGATGCAAGTTGAGTGTATTAAGGATACAGCTAACAGTTACACAGCTCAGCAGTCGTCCCAAAGCCTGAATTTGTCAGGATTTATCTTTAGAGCTGCGTTTATAGCTTCTCTTCACATTTCTGGAACAGATCACGTATTAACATTTCAAAAAGGTCACTTACTCCGAGACGACCTCCACGTCCATCTTGGTCATGTAGTACGTCCGTTTATACTGTCGAAACTCCGCCTCAAACATGTCGTCATCCTCACCATCCTCTTCTGCTCCTTCTAAAGCATTGTGGGAAAAGATGAGGAAAATGTCTTAACATCTTTAAAATGATTACAGACTAATTTCTACTGAACTGAAGTTTTAGTCCAAGAGCTTCCTAACCATTCTGTATGCTATGCCTTATTCCTCGTTATTTACAATATTCTTTATTTACACTATTCTTTACAATATTCTTTATTTACACTATTCTTTCTTTACAATATTCTTTATTTACACTATTCTTTACACTATTCTTTACACTATTCTTTATTTACACTATTCTTTACACTATTCTTTATTTACACTATTCTTTACACTATTCTTTACACTATTCTTTATTTACACTATTCTTTACACTATTCTTTATTTACACTATTCTTTACACTATTCTTTATTTACACTATTCTTTACAATATTCTTTATAATATTCTTTATTTACAATATTCTTTACAATATTCTTTATTTACAATATTCTTTATAAAATTTAATACATAGAATGAGTTTTTATATTATATTAAACTGACACGTTTAATATTTATGATTAATAATTGGATGCAGCTGGGAGAAGATCAGAGGGATTGGATTATAGACACCGAGCACTACAGGATGATCAGTAATGATCACCGTGAATTCGGGAGACCTTTTATAATAAGTACAGTGTACAGAGTGATGCTCGCTCTACCATGTAATCATCATTGTGCTGAGATATTATACTGTTGTACATCGCTCTGGAGAAGAGCGTCTGCCAAATGCTGTAAATGTATTTTCAGGCAACCCAGCCCTGATTATAAGGAGTTAGATGGGCGTAATTGGTTTGTGTACCTCTGCCTGAAACACAGCGCAAGTCTCCTCCTTCATCCAGAGCAGCCAGACTGAGAGAATTTTCAAACGACTGAAAAGAAAAACAGATTCCACTTCAATACAACAAAAAAAAAAGAGTCAAACTACAAACAACACAGGAATGGTTCACCCTGAAATGGTATTTACATAACTTCAGATTAGAGATATGCTGATCGGTATTTGTTCTGCTCACCTTGCTCTTCTTGCCGTTTTTATTCACAGCCTCTTCCGCTGCCAGACCGGCCGCTTCATTCAGATATTTATTCCCAACTTTACTCTCAAACCACTTCAGATCCACAAACACCTCACTAAAGTGCTCCCGGTCAAACTGTAGAGCAGCAGAGACAACCAGACAAAAGAACACCACAATGTATTTTTTAATTATACCAGAAAAAACAACATTCAGTTAAAAATTCACATCATTTTTTTACATTAGCATTAAACAGGCTGTTTTTGCCACTGGACCTTTAAAACCTGTATACAGACCCATTCCAAAAAATTTGATCATCATGGAAAAGTTGATTCATTTCCATAATTCCATTCAAAAAGTTAAACTTTCATAGATTATAGATTCAGGGCCCACAATTTAAACAATTTCAAGTTTTTATTTGTTTATTTTCACATAATTTGGGCTTCCAGCTCATAAAACCCACGAAAATAGGATTTCAAAAAATTAGAATACTGTGGAGAAATCAACCCAAACTTCCCAGTTTGTGCAGAAACAAAGAAATTAGGATCACATCAAAATCAATCAAAATATGGTACTTTCAAAACGATATGCCAATCTTCAATACTTGTTTGGGTGCGAAGTGGCATTGAGGCAATCAGCCAGTGGCATTGCCTGGGAGTTATGGAAGCCCAGATTTCCTTGATGCTTGCTGTCAGCTTTTCTTTGTTGTTGGGTCCTGTGGCCCTCATTTTCCTCTTGAGAATAGCCCATATATTCTTAAAGCCCAAATTATGTGACAATAAACAAATAAATACTTGAAATTGATTAAATTGTGGGCCCTGAGTCTATCATCTATGAATGTTTAACTTTTTGAATGGAATTATGGAAATTAAATCAACTTTTCCACGATATTCTAATTTTTTGGAATGGGTCTGTATATAAATGATATCCAAATGATAACTGAAAACTGACATCTGTTGAGCTCAAAACATTTCAGTGTGAAAGGGGTGGAGCTAAAGGCTGAGCAGACTAGTGACATCACAAACGCTGGAAATGTGAAACAGGCTCTTTTTGAAGTTTAGCTTCCATATATGGTCTGGAGAGTGAAGGATGTGTTTGGAAGAAGTGTTTACATACGACATAACACTCAGACAAAGAAAAAAAAAATCTGATATGGGCCCTTTACACTTCACTAAGAGTTGCTTCAACGTAAAATGTACAACATGGCTCTTAAAGTCAGTGTCTGCTTTGACTCACCTCAGACAGCTTCTCCAGGTACTTCTCAAAGTGAGCAAGGTTCAGATTCCCATTTTCATTCAGGTATCCTAAATGAGGCCACACAGAGATTGGAGAAAGTTGACAACAGACACTGGACACCTGCTCATTCATCGTTTCTTCTGAAATCAATGCTATTAAAGAGAGTTCATCTTGCTTTGTTAGAGTAACTGTTTCCAGTTCGGCGAAGGCTTTCTACTAGATTTTGGAGCACTGCTGTGAGGATATGACTTCATTCAGCTACAAGAGCTGTTAGTCAGGTGAGGATGTGGGATGATCAACACAATCATAGCATCATTTTTCCAGAGAAAAACGTTCCACTGCTCCACAGCTCAATGCTGGGTTTTTTTGCATGTCGCTCCAGTTAAACAAAAACAGACATTTTTACAGGGTTGCCAGATCTGCAAAAATTCAGTCATTGGTAAAACATCAAAAGTGGCAAGAATGAAGGTTTTTGCACTAAATAGAGAAGAAAATGAATGACAGGGTAAGATTAAAAGATTTAATTTTTACAGCTTCTTCAAATATCTGTGAATAAATGTTTTGGATTTTGGGCTAGTTTCAGTTTTTGTTACAGGATTTTAAAGATCTGGCAACCATGTCCTTGTGTGACAAGCGACTGTACTAAAACTGTTAAAACAGAGATGTTAGCAGCTAACGTGTGATGGTGCTTTGCACATACAGGGAGTAACCAGCTGATGGACTGTACATGATCAGATGGAGAAGGAATAAAAGACAGCAGGCTGGTTTTGCCATTTTAGCAGATATGAGTTAACAGGAGTGAAGCCACCAATGGCTCAGTACTAAGTGCATACATACAGGCTTATGTTGCATGCTCATCCGAGCTAGTACCACATATGAAACTGACTCAAATCTGAAATGATCAGGTCGGAGTCACTTTAATGCAAAAAATCTGATGTGTCACTTAAGCCTAGTAATATGAACAAAGCCACAGTGTATCCCCTGATTAAAATAATACAGTGAGTATTTCTGACCTCCTACAGAGGGCAGGACAGAGATGTATGTGCGGTAGAGCAAAGGCAGGGCATCATGGTTGATGTGCAGGTGAGGGAGGTGAGGGATGAAGTCGTTTCCCACCAAAAAGCCCATCAGGATCCAGTCATCTATAATCCGCTCCAGGTCATATTTGAACGAGATCTTATCCTGCGAGACAGAAAGTAATCAGAACCCGGACAGACAGAGGACTCCAGAGGACACAATTAGATTCATTTCTGATTATTTTGAGCTGATAATTAAATATTCTGCTTCAAATAAACCATGTGTCATATCTTCAGTTACAGTAAGTGCTCTGTCTTTTACTGATGTTTGAGTGCCAAACAAATAGAACTGAGCACTGCCCTCTTGTGGCACAAATCTGAATTGCATGATGCACCATCATAATGTCCCTTTTGTGTTGTGCAGCCTGAAATAAATGATTCCTGGGACAAATCTAAAAGCTCCTACATTTTTAATGCTCAGCAGTGAAGTGTAAACATGTTATATTACAGACCAGAAAACACATGTACTGATCATTTGAAGGGTTTGGTTATAAAAAAATTTAATTTTGTATTTATTTCTTGCAGCTGCTAAAAAAATCAAGATTTGCACCTAAACTTAAAAAAAAAAAAAAAACAGTCTAAATAAAATAATCTGCATCCATATTGAATTTTAAACCATGTTTCCATACATGGACATGGCATGTGTAATAGCTGCACATATACAAATACATAAATCCAGTGTCTCACCCTCAGAGCAGAGAACTCATAGTCAATGTACTCCCTCATGAGGGAAAGATGGAGCAGATGAAAGGTCGTCTCCTCTGGAGCTGTGATTCTGTAGCAAAAAAATAATTTATCAACAATGTCTGCATTATCTCAATAAATATTTAGGTTCATCATGTTCTGTATAAAAGCTCAATCCATGTACAGTCCAGTTAATATGCATGAACACAGGTTTAGATTATACAGAGGCTCTGACAGCAGCCTGATACACTTACACCAGCATAACACACATTAACACACCACGTCAGTGTCACTGCAGTGCTGAGAATGTTTCACCAGCCAGTGGTCACTGGAGTGGATAAACTGGGCAGTTGGTGTGTATACGTGTGTACGTACTAAAGTGGTATTAGTATTTTAACATATGCACACCACGACGCTCACATCTGTTTCCCCAAAACAAACCTCTTCTGAGACTTTTTCCCCCCGAACCGTACCTCCTCTCTGAGGAGAGAGAAGTGAGGCTCATGGCTGGTAAGACCAAGCATAATCTAGAGAGAGAGACAGAGAGAGAGAAGACAGAGACAGAGACAGACAGACAGA
>BRDA01007154.1:0-22809 GCA_036984385.1 Crenuchus spilurus
TATATTTCATATTCACTTCATGACATGGTGCTTTTCACCATGCTCCACTGAAATTACATTTTATTTTAACAAATTATGATAATCTAAAATTATCTGTCTTTATTGTAAATAAATTTCCACTGAAATTACATTTCAATTATACATACAATTACATTCACACAAAAAATGTATGAAAATTTGTAATTATGCATGAAAATATTACATTTCTACCATCATAGTGGTATACGGTATACATACATTATTACATATACATTTATTTTAGTAAAGACAATAATAATAAAATGAAAGATTTATTTACAATAATACTACAAAGAAAAAATACAAAACCAATATATACTTACAAACATTTTATAAAATAAAATGTATAATATTACATACAGAGTATGTACAAGCATTGACAGTCTCCACTGAAATTAGATTATATTTATACAGAACACAAAAAAGCAATACCAGAAGAGACCTGGTTGTCCCAGCAATCATTTACATAAGAATAGTTGGCAGCTGATGGCCCATCAGAGGGAGGGGGGAACAAGAATCTCAAAAAACCTGGGTCTACCACTAGAGGGAGAGGGAAGAAGAATCTCAAAAAAACCTGGGGAATGCGGAGGTCAAATTCCGTTGTGTGAAAAATCACATTGGCTAAATTGGTTGATCTTAATCTTCAAATTTTTGATTCTGCATTCAGCGTGATTAGAAGATGAGTAATTTCCTGCTGAGCTGTGATCCTCAGAGGAATGCTTGACATCACTGTCCTAATTTGTGGTTGGAAGCTTTACTTGTTAACTCCAGTAACCTCATAGTTGCAGTGCTTCTAAAAAAGTACCCATCAAACAGGCAAGCTTCCTGATTGATCATTTATGTTTTAGTGGAAAAGTGCGTTCATGTATGGATTTATTGCCCAGCTGTTGCTTTAAAGGTGTTCTTCGATATTCAGTGGCAACCATTAAATGATGGACTTACTAGTTTACTTTCTGTTGTGCAGTGTTCAAGTTTGAGACAGACTGCACTGCACTGAACATCCTCTGTGTAATACTGGTTTTATACTGTAGTAGCTGTGCACATGCTATTGTTTCCGTCTTCATCTTTAAGTGATGATAATGTTTTCACACTCTTGACTTTTCTCTATAAATGATCTTTCCATCAGGCTGTCCGGGATCACGTGCAGAGCCATGTGTGTTTGCGAACCTTGCGATGTGGCGTGTGCCAGTCACCTCATCCCTCTCGATGTACCCTTCTCTGGCACACGCTGACACACCTCCTGCTCATTCACTCCTGTCCACAGTGTGCCTGTCCCTTCCTGGAGCGCCCTCTGCTGGATAAACACTTGGCAATGCATGCTGAAGAAGGAGGGCCACAGAAAGATGATGAAAGTGGCCAGGAGGGTGGTACGGAAGGCCAGGGGGAGTTTCAGTGTTTCTTGTGTCCGCAGACGTTCCGCTCAGACACAGCCTTTCATTACCACCTCAGCATGCATCCCAGCGAATCACACGGTGGTCAAGCATGGCCAGTAAAGCGGAAGGCGGACCAGCCTTTGGAGTTTTCCTCCTCCTCTTCGTCCCCACTCGAGGCGAGTGGTTTAGGCAAACTTGCCGGTCTGGGATTTAATATTGGCATGGGGCTCAGCCTTCCAGACAAAGTGATTCAAGGGGGTATGCCGTTCCCTGCCGGGCTCTTGCAAAACGGAAGTGCACCGGGTTCTGCTGCTGTGGCACTCAAACAGAAGTGGTACCGCTGCAGGTACTGTGGCAAACGCTTCGCGCACTCGGGCGAGTTCACCTACCACCTGCGCATTCACACTGGAGAGAAGCCCTACCAGTGCAAGGTGTGCCTGCGCTTCTTCCGTGGCCGTTCCACCATGATCTGCCACTTGAAAACGCATGCCGGTGCCCTCATGTATCGCTGCACCGTCTGTGGCCTGTACTTCTCCACACTGAAGATGGTCTCCTCACATATGGAGCTTCACAAGGACCACTTGCCTCCAGACTTTAACATAGAGGAGACGTTCATGTACAATGACCACTCCAAAGAGCCTCTCCCCAACCTGGACTCATGAATTTATACTCTTGTACACTTTTATACTGTGCCTCAATAAGAATTAGGGATGTACTGAAATTTGGCCCACTGAAAATTTGCCAAACCCGACAGATTCCAGAAACACTACAAGAAATGCTTGATATGGTGTTTGGATGATGGTGAAGAGAAGAAATGAAAATGGTAGCAAGTCAATCAGCATAAATAATTATTAAGCCTCAAAACATGTCTTAAAAAAGTACTGAAGTCTGAAGTCGCCCGCTCACTGTGTCCTTAATATGGGTTTTAGTGGCCAAAAGTGTTTTCAGTGCATCACTAATAATCTTGTTCATTATCAGTCACTGTTGTAGAGGACCAAGTGTCTGTAGATTTTAGGATGTATCTAAATGTTTTAATGTGGTTGAGAAAGGAGACACTTTAAAAAGAATCTGAATTTTGATTTTCAGACGGTACTGTTATTGCTTTGCCACATGGTGGCAGCCTTTAGGTTTTCTCAGAATGGGTAAGGACAGACTGGTTATTGTCCTTGCAGATGTCGTGTTAGCTTAGGATTACCTCGTAGTATATTCTTCCTTCAACTCATCTTGTAATCAGTATAAGCTAAAAGCATTTTCCAGAGTATTACAACATATCTCATGGTTTGTGGTGTTGAGGGGTATTTTGGAATTTAAAAAAAACATTGTTGAGCCAAGTGGACATGGCACAACAGATTCCTGCTCTGGAAATGGAAGCAAAGTGCTGTCATGTACAAAGATGTTTATCACGTAGAATTACAGATAGTTCATGATATTCCCTACAGTTTGAAATGTTATGTATGAATTCACCATAAAGTGCTACAAAAGGTACATTTGTAAAATGGAATATGATGGGAAATTACAGAAATGAATAAGGATAACTACAGAGCTAAGGCTTCACCCAAGGTAAACGGTTATGGACAGTGAAGAACATTGGCATAACAGATAAAAGCTTTAATAATACATTTTACTCTTTAGTAAGGCTCGTCAGGCTTTACAAACAACTGAACTAAAGGGATACATGAAGCTGATAGGATTTCAACAATGAAGCAAAATGTTCTCACAGTTGGTGAGGAAAAAGTTCCAAAAATGTAATAATAACCTTGGATTTAGAACAGTATTTTAGAGTGCCATATCTTCATCAAACAAATGGTTTAAGCAGATCAAGATCATTGATGGAAAATCTATATAAACTCTTATAACCAGTGGAATCTTTATTGACTAGTGTTCAGAATATGCTTTCTGTACACTAAAAAAAAGATGGTTCTTCAGGGGTTCTTTGGTAAAGAAAATGGTTCTGCATAGAACCATGGACACTCAAAGAACCCTTTTCATGGATAAAGATTTTTTGGATTAATGTGTTGTACATTGTGCTATACAGAACCTTTTTAAAAATGGCCCTCAAAATGGTTCTGCTGTTGTTATGATGTCAAACTTGTAATAAGAGAGGAACCGTTTTTGGTGCTAATATAGAACCATTTTCAAAAGACCTTTATATATAGAACCATGTACATCACATTTCTCGTCAATCTGAAAATCCTCCGTCATGCAAAAAATCCTTTGGGTTCTTTGAGTGTTTGTGGTTCTATATAGACACATTTTCTTAACTAAACCATCTTTTAAGAGTGTAGCTGCCAACAAATATTTTGTATTTAAACTGAAAGCTGATTCAGTTGTTTCATTGAATTTTTCAGTTGTACTTGGATTAATTTGTGCTTTTTTTTTTGGAATGTAATATTGAGCAGCCAGTTGCAGATTAAGCCTCTTCATTTCACTAAGACTGAATTCTGGTGGTTCCTACACGTGTGCATTTCAAAACTCCAGACATCTCGGTTGATTTTTCACTTTTATTGTCAGACTGATCTTATTGACCTGATCTAACTGTAGCACCAGATTGTCTTGTTTCAAATGCTAATGCATCTCAAAAAATAGAACATTGAGAAGTTTCTCAATATTATTTATATTGAGAAAATTATTAGAATAATTTAATTCTAAAAGATAAAAATGTTCATGATTATAGCTCATGAGAATCAGAAATGCAGAATGATCACAATGAATATACATATAATGAATATACAGAATTAGGAACACAAATGATAAATTTTTGGAGATGCACTAGGTAAGTTTGATTAAAGCATTTGTTAATTGAACATATGGCTCTTTAACATTATTTAAGTTTATTAAATGTCTGTTATGGATCAGATCACATTTAGCATCCAGATGTTTCTAACGGGGTCTCAAATCTATTCTCCATCTATAAACAGCAATAAGTAGCATTTTTTAAATGTATTCAATTGTAATGCTGGTTGGGAGGGGAGGGGTAATTTTTGGGTGAATATTACACAGAGCAGGCCAGTAATGTCTCTGACAAGCATGACGTACAATAAAGTATAAGAATGATACCTATTGCTTCTTTAAACAGTGACTGTCCCTACAGGACAGGCATAATTTCCACAATGTGTAGTATTTTTCTAATGTGAAAAATGCCTTATCAGACAAGTTAAGATCTGTAAGTATTTATTTATTGTATTTATAGATTTTTAAGTTGATACATTATATTTTGTAACGAGTGTTTTCATTATGAATGGATGTGTATTGCTTTGTTCACAACCATATTTGTTTAGTATATGTTCTGAATAAAATTAAGCTCTTAAGCATGTGGTGACGTGTTGTTAGTATAACTTTCAGTGTTGTCAGAAACATTTGGTATGTTCACTGTAGCAACTGGGAAAAAAAATTAATCGCTAATAAATTGAGACTTTTGTTGAAGGGGCCATATAATGAACTAACAAGTTTTTTATAATTTTTTTTTTTTTATTATTTCAAAATGTACCATTCAACACTTCTTCTATAGTGTTTACACACTCACTGGCCACTTGATTAGGTACACATATCTTGCGTCTACACTCATTGTCCATTATACGATCTAAACCATCCAGCCAACAGCATCTTATGACCACCAATGAAGACTAGAGGACCAACACAAACTGCGCAGCAACAAATGAGCTGCTGTTTCTAACTTTACATCTACAAGGTGGACCAACAAGTTAGGTGTATCTAAGAGTGGACAGCCAGCTAACACTGTTTAAAATCTCCAGAAACTCTACTGTATCTGATCCACACAGAACAGCACAACACACACTTAACACCTCACCACCACATCAGTGTCACTGCAGTGCCAAGAATGTTCCACCCAAATAATACCTGCTCTGTGGTGGTCTTGTGGGGTCCTGATAATTGAAGAACAGGGTGAAAGGAGGATAACTGAGTATACAGAGAAACAGATAGACTATAGTCTGTAATTGTAGAACTAAAATTGCACCCACTTAAACCCATAATCATTAAATGGAAAGAATATGGTACCACCACAAACCTGCCAAGAGAGGGCCATCCACCAAAACTGTCAGACTGGACAAGGAGGGCATTAATCAGAAAGCCAGCACAGAGACCAAAGGTAATCCTGAAGGAGAGGCAGAGTTCAAAAGCAGAGAATATAGTATCTGTCCATATGACCCCAATAAGCTGTACACTTCATAGAGCTGGGCTTTTACTGACAGACAAAAGTAGGAAGGCTCATTTTGAGTTTGTCAAAAGGCATGTGTGGGACTCCACAAATGTATGGAGGAAGGTGCTCTGGTCAGATGAGACCAAAATTGAACTTTTTGGCCACCAGGGTCTGGGAATGTGATCCGCGTCGAGAGGAAAATGGATTGTACTACATCAGGGGTGTCAAAGTCCAGTCCTGGAGGGCCGGATTCCTACAGTTTGGTGATCTTCCTGATCAAACACACCTGATTCAGCTCAGCAGGTAATAAGCAGGTTTAATTGTAGTGTCAGAGCAGAGAAATGACCAAACTCTGCAGGAATCCGGCCCTCCAGGACTGGACTTTGACACATTTGTACTACATGAAGGGATATTCTTGAGCAAAACCCGTTTAGGTCTGTGAAGGATTTGAGACTGGGACAGAAGTTCACCTTCCAACAGGACTATGACCCAAAGCATGCTGCTAAAGCAACACTCCAGTGGTTTAAGGGGAAACATGTAAATGTATTGGAATGACCTAGTCAAAGCCCAGAAATTTAACCAATTCAGAATCTGTGGTCAGGCTTGAAGATTGCTGTTGAGCACTGAAACCACTAAACTTGAAGAAGCTGGAGCAGTTTTGCATTGAGGAATCGGCAAAAATCCCAGTGGCCAGATGAGGCAAGCTCATAGAAACCTATCCAAAGCGACTTGCAGCTGTAACTGCTGCAAAAGGTGCCTCTATTAAGTACTGGCACTTGGGGAGTAAATAGTTATCTACACTGAAGTCTTCTGTTAATATGTTCTATTTGTTGTTTTCACAGTAAAAAGAAAATCAAAAAGATGTTGGCATGTTCTGTAAATAAAATGATGGTCAGTGGAGCTAAAATACACTATGAGTGTAGATTATAGTGAAGTAATGGAAGTGGTCAGTGAGTGTACATATGACGACTAAACTGACAAAACAGCCTGATGCAAATGAATTCTTTTCACGAGGTCACAGAACACATTTACATATTACATCTTCATAAGTAAATGACATGTTCAGCCTACAGCAGTTCAGCTCTGCCTATTTGAGTGTTTTAGCTTAGACTACATTTTGACTAAGGAATAAGTTGGCCAGTCAGAACAGAGTTCATTTACATATCAGTCGTAAAGACAGAGTCACAAAAAACAGTATGTTTCATTCTAAGGGATAAAAGAATGGGGAAAAATGCAAGAAAATAATACCACAATTTTAATGGAGTATATAACATCACATTTCTATTACAGTATGTACACATTCAGTGAGACAACTGAGGTTATGTAAAACAGACTAGTTTCGTCAAGCCTGTGGGGCTCATGTGTGTATTAAAGCTCTGCATATGAGCAGTTGGCTGGGGTCGAGGTGAACAAAAGGTTAAAAAATGCATCCAAATTAAAAAAAAACTTCTACCAGCATAGCAATTATTGTTATTTTTCCAGTGTACTGATAATACTCTACTAAATGCTTTGCTAATAGTTTCCTTTTAAGTATGGAATGTTCCTAGATGTTACAATAGCTTCCTGTGGGAGTCTGATCGAGGCAGTTTTCTTCCTTCCTCTTCAGAAACCACAATCAAGGATTTCTAAAGCTGCAATTGTTTACATGAGCTTTTGACTCCAGCAGGCCTTCTGAATCCAGTGTTTACAAGCAATATAAAACAAACCTTTCTGGGTCATAAAATAGTCATCATTAGGTGCCAGTCCTTGTGCTGAGAATCTTTTGAAGGAAATACTAGCTCAACTCCTTCTTTTGTGTTAAAGAAAATAACCCACGGCAAAAAAAAAACAAATCGTCTCTTTAGCAAAGTGGTAAAACCACATTTGGAGTTTGATGGAAAATGGCAGGATTCTCCAAGTGTCCAGTGGTATTTATTTCTAAGTGTGTGTTATAGAGGCATTTTGAAAAATCTTGCAATTTTTTAACAGCAGCATAATTTAGGAGAAGTGCTTCCTTCCTTGCTTCTCCCAGAAGACTCTATGCTGATCTGCTGGGATTTTTCATCTTTAGGATCCAATCTCTGAATGACTTGTACTGGCATTGCTGAGCTTTCGCTCTTTCCCTGGCGTCGCCGCCCCTGTGCCATTGGCTGGGGCGTCGGCTGCGGCACTGGCAGGCACAGGAGAGATGCGGGAAACTATGATGTTGATAAGGTTGCCGCGGAAGCTCTTGCTCAGGAAGTTGTAGAGGATAGGATTGGCGATGCAGTGGAAGAGCGACAAGCACTGCACCACGCTGAAAGAGAAGTAGAGCACCTCTACCGCATTGCAGGACATCAGGTGAGGGTCCAGATCGTCCACCATTAGTAAGAACATTACAGTGTGGTAGGGCAGCCAACAGGCAATGAACACAAAGGAGTAGACATGCACAAGCCACAGGTCTCGGCGACCCTGAACATCTGGGGATGCCCGGGCTGCACGAGCAATCAGGACGTTGCAGGTGATGATGATGGATGCAGGGCCCAAGAACTGGAAGACCAGGCACAGGAAGGCCACAGATACGAACCATTCAGTGTAATGCTGTGCAGGTACCATGTAGCAGCCAGGCTCGTCCCACTCTAGCAGGTCCACGTGCACATTCTCCAGCAATGCCAGTACCACGGACAGCAGCCACAGCCCACCACAAAGCAGCCAGCGCCTATACTTGGGCTGCAGCGGGAACAGGGTTGGCACATTTGGTCGCACCAACGACAGGTACCTTTCCAGTGTCATGAAGGCCAAGAAGAAGGAGCTGCTGTAGAAGTTGATGACGTAGACAAGATGGGTCAATTTGCACAGGAAGCGACCCCAAAGCCACACCTTGTCCATGGTCACTTCTAGCATGAAGAAGGGCATGGTGAGCACCACCATCAAGTCGGACAGGCTGACATTGATGACGCAGAAGAGTACGCCACTAGCTGAACGCCGTCGACTCCAGTTCACCCAAACCACCAGGCTGTTCTCGGCCAGGCCCACCATGAACAAGAACAGGTAGAGGAGGAAGAGAGCGATTCGCCGGGCATCCCTGTCCAGGTGGAAGGTACATTCATAGAACCACAGGGTGTGAGGGTATTCGGACGTTGCATTCACGTCATCGAACATGATCTGGGCAAAAAGAAGAAATGGTAAGTATATGTGAGGTGGTCAGTTCCTTTCAAAAGAATTGAGTCATTGCACAAGAAGACAGTGGCCAAGTTGCAAGAAATGGGAAATAAGTCAATATCTTTCAAGCATGTCAAAGTAAATACAATGATTCAAGATCAGGTCTTAGCAGTTCTCAGCATGCATTAAACTTAGTCTTGGACTGAGTTGATGTGTCAATGGTGATTTTCCATTTGGAAGTTCTTTTTCATCTAGGTTTAGTCTTAATCTGGATCTGGAGTACTAAGATGAAGGGTATACACTAACCCCAGATCAGCATTCTTAGTTTAAGAAAAAAATAGGGACCAGTTTGAGTTCCTATAAAACAGATCTAAAAGTTAACAAATTAACGACTGAACACTAGTGAACCAAATACTCACTCATGGCTATTAATATATTCTGGACAATTTTGATGCCTTTCCCTCAAAGTAAGGTGATCTTTACATTTATAGACTTCATACGCAATGCGTCCCAGTCCCAACAATATCGTTGTGCTAAATTAATCTTGTTTGTCTGTGCATTATGACCATGACATATGGCAACTTTGAAATCTTTCTTTATCATACATTGTTGACCTTTGCATTGTAGAGGCACTTCGAGGTAACAAACGTAGAGAAAAACACTGACTAAACCATGCTTGATGGAGAAATATCTAAAGGAGGTGCTTTATCTTACAGGTCCTTTTAACATTTGCACTTGAACTGTTACAATCATCCTGCCAAATGATGCATCTTCCACTGATGTAACTTGTAAGAACAGCATTTTAGAAGGCTTACCTTGCCTGTGTAGAGAGTGCCAATGGACAAGCTAGAGTGAGGGTAAACCCCTCTGATGGAGCAGGATCCTGGAGGAATGAAGGCTGGGCTAGCTGGAGATGTGTGTAGGTTCGGTCTTTGTCCAGGCTAGAATGGGGACAATAAAGCCCTCCTCTCTCTCTTTCTCTCCACCTCTGTCTCTTTAACAGACCTGCTGATAGGACATGTTCCAAGGACAGGAAGGAGGCACGCTTGGCAGGAAAGACTCCCAGGAAATGTCTCTAGCACAGCTAATGTCATGAGAAATGACATTAAAGTTAGATGTTTGTAATAAATGTTGACCAACACCACTGAAGCAGGTGTAAAAATGTTCACGCATTACGCATGCGGATGTGTGTGACCAGGTCAACTGTATTTAAATGCTTGGAGTCTAGAATTAGAATTGGCGCTGCAAGGCTAACGTTGCTAATAAACTTTAACTCAGTCACCTAAATAATCACCAAAACCTCCCAACATTGTCAGCTTTGCTGATGTGGAATATTTTATGTCTCTTGCAAAACCCATAAGATAAACACATAGCGGGACAATAGCAGGAAATGCCGGTGTTGTAGAGGAGCATTAACTGAGAGGCACGGGCAAAGGGGAGGTAGGAAGCCTGCCGTACATCAAAACCTCCGTGAGGAAGGTGGCCCTTAACCTAGTGTTGCCTGCCCCAGCTGCTGCTTTCAACACCTCACTTAAAACTCCCAGCTTACTGCTGCCTGGACAAACGATAACATTAGTATAAAGGGTCAAGAACTGCACACTAGCATCATTCATGAGCACTTTCCTGGATTTTTCTCCATGTTTTGAATTCCACTGATGTTTGATTAACCTGGTGCAGTGTTCTCGTCCCTCTGACAGATGGTATAAATGCACACATAAGCTCAAATTTCTTTTTGTGTATGACTGAGTGCACAAATGTCTGAGGTAGCAAGAAACCAAAGTCAAATTTATACATGCTATATTCAAAAGTTGGGAGTTTTCAATCATCCAATCATCATCTACTCGATCTGGGTCAGGGTGAGTCCCTTATTCCTTCACTGGGTGCAGGGCAAGGCATTACAGTATTTTAGCTAAGCCCAGGACTAGGGGCACACCAGGACAATTTAGAGTACCCAATAAAAATTACCTCCATGCTGGGCCCTGAGTGGCTCAGCGGGCTAAGGCGCTGACACTATGACCAGAGGATCACAAGTTCGAATCACGGTAATGCTGTTTGCCATCAACAGCTGAGCAAAATTGGCAGTGCTCTCTCTTGGTGGGTAGATGGCGCTCTCTCTCTCCAATTGCATTATCCACTGGCTCGGGCGTCTACTGATTGGTCCATTCGAAACTAGAGACCATGCACTTTCCTCCAACCGCATTGGTTCCTGAGAAACGGTGTATCAAACGGTAGTTTGAAAAGAGGCGGTAGCTGTATCGCACCCAATGGAGGAGGCGTGTGCATGTCTTCACCCTCCTAGAGTCAGGGACAATACAGTGATAGGGAGAGCCACTAATGGGTTGGGTTAATTGCCGACTACCACACTGGGAAAGGGAGAAATTTTGGGAAACAACCAGATGGGGACTTGAACCCAAGACCTCAGAGGCGAACATGCTAACCATCAATACGCCTTGTCGCCCAAGTTTTCAATCATCTTCAATCAATGACTGCCCAGAATGATAGCGGAATGACAAAAAGCATAAAAGTTCATGATTTCCTGATTAAAAATGTGTGCACTGGACACAATTTCTGACATCTTCACAATTTTTTTCAACACCATTTTATTTGTATGCACCAATAGCCATAATATTAAAACTTTGTATCTACACTCATTGTTCATTTTAGCTCCACTGACCGTGTAGGTGAACTTTGTAGATCTACAATTACAGACTGTAGTTTGTTTCTCTGCTTACTCCAGCAGCTCTACTCTGTCTGATTCAGTCCTTCCAGCCACAATAATCATTCACCATCTACATATCTGCTCTGTGGTGGTAAACAGTATAATACACTATAATACAATGAAGTATACAGATGGACTAGTCTATCATAGAACTACAAAGTGCACTTATATGGTAAGTGGAGCTGATAAAACAGACAACAGGTGGCGCTATTCATGTATTCTGTGCGGATCCTAATGCCCCAAAGGACAATACTGTATACATAGTGCCGTCATTCAGATGAGACGCAACACTGAGGTCCTCTGATCCCTGGTCATTTCCTCATTCTCAAAAACTGGCACAGATCCTGCTCACCTCTCTAATAAGGTGTGGTGTGGATTCCGGTGTGGACCGGCTGATGTCACATTATACAGGTGGATGGTGACCACTGGTGGTCTATGGTCTATGCACTTTGTCTATGAGAGTGCGCCAGGAAAGGATCTGTAATTATGTTACATTTGCTTCAGTAATGAAGTATTATACACTCATACAAAGACAACAGACTTTCATGGACCACTTTGGACAGGGATTACGCCTAGTCCTGGATCATCATCATTGAAATGGAAATCTCCAGTTTCCAACTGTCCAGGAAACAGTTCCTAAAAGTCAGTGCTGAGACTGAACTACAGTACTGTTCTTAGTAAATAAACTCAGCTTCAGCTTTGTTAGAACTAATGCAATGTAATCAGAACTGTCAGTAATGAAGGGGGAAAGAACACTACTGAAGGCTGTTAGGAGTCATACAGCCTCCGGTCTGTGCATGTTAAGGTGGAAGATGATTTGTGTTGCTGATTCCCTGCTTCAGATTAATGCGATGGGTCGCAGGACACTCTGTTCCAGCCTCTCCTGAAACAGAGCCACAGTTTAGTCAGCACTTTATGCGATTAGTAGGGTCTCACTTTTCTCTTTCCCCTCTTTCCTGCCTTGTTTTCCCCTATTGTTAAGAGCGGTCATGTCTTTTTTACATCGGAGAAACAGGAAATGGTCCGTCAGCAGATTCAGGGCTTCTGGAAGAGGCAAAGCAGATCCTGTCCCTGACCCCCCCAGCACATGCTGGGCTTGACTTATCAGAGGCACCGGACTAATAAATTTTAACTCTTATCAGGCTGAAAGGATGGCTTCAGTTAAAAAACATATTTAAAAGGCCTGATGTCCAACAACTGTTATCATAAAACCTTTAAATATCAAATTATTTGATCAATAACGGGTCAAATGTATTTTTGCAGGCATGCCTAAACACACCAAAGTATGCAGATACTGAATAAAAATAAAGATGCCAAGTCCTAACAAAGCCCAATAGCTTAAGGCCAATGTTGATCATTGTCCAACAGGAATGTCCGGCTACTCTTCCCACTGCACAGGTTTGGCTTTGGAAATCTTGCTTTGTAAAATATTCACCAAGAGTTTGGATGCCTGCAGTTCTATGCTATTTTATCGCAAAAAAGAAAGAAAATATTTTCACCTAGCAAAATTAGACCAGGCCTCATAATTGTGCTGGACTGAAACCAACAAACCTATGACGCATTCGGCCAAAGGGTGACGTTCCAGTGTCATTGTGAAGATGTTTACCTGCATTTTAATTAGCAGTGGTGTTGAACACAAGTTATAATTTCAGTGTGCTGGACTCAGTGTTCTACAACATTCATTGTCAAATCAATTGACTGGTTTGTTGAACTTGGTGACTGGTTCCTGTATGAACTGTCAGCAACCACATCTCATACATATCTGAGTGAACATCTTTTAAAATACTTATTCTAGTTAAGATTCTGCCCTCAAATAAACATCCGGATATGCAAGGCCTTAAGAAGCTGTCCAGCGAGTGCATATTTTAAATACCAGAGATGGCAGGATGCCACAATACCTGTACTGACGTTTAGGCCTCAAGTATCAGGCAAAACCACCAATTTTTTTCTTTAACAATTAAGCTTTGATATTATATATATTATACACACACAGGACCGTCACTGGACTGGAATGCTGAAAGAAATGTGAGCAGTACTTTTAATTAGGGACCATAATTATATCAGATCATCAGTTTGGAGTCACCCTGTCTTGACTCCAAACCCACACTTATTGTACAGTTTTAAAAAATGAAGTTTTACATATCTGTTTCTTTCTGTCTTTGAGAAACGTGAAAGCAATGAACCTTTAAGCTACATAACTGGACCTTAACATCTATGTTGTACCATAAAACTATATTTATATCTGTTGGACAAAGACATACCTGCAGTACCCTTTTGATAAAAAGTGGTGACACTGTCCTCTCACCCTTCTACCATAGAAGATAGAGATCTACAGCAGCATCATTGTGGATTTGATCATAATCTAGAAACAGCAATAAAAAATTCAATGACAATTTTGTTTTTTAATTCTGGTTGACCCCCAACTTTTGAGCGGTAGTGTATGTATTATAAATATTAAAATGTATAAGTTGCACAATTTTATATCAATTTTGGACCCCAGTGTTGAATTGCAACAAATTCTAAGGTATTTTTTGTCTACAAAGACTCGAGATGTTATCAATCTTCATATGCATTTTAAACGTACTGATCAATTTATCTCAATTCATTTTTGAAGTTGTTTACCGCCCCAGTCCTACAAACGTAAGCAGTAATATGAAAGCACTACTGTCCAAATGACCAGATTGAAGCTTTTTAGTTTAACTCGTGAAATAACTCAAACTCAAGCCATGTTTCTGAAAATCTTTGAAAAATATATTTGGTCCAAACACTGATTTGCAATATAAATAAAATGCAACAATAAGGCATGAGATCCAAATTGAGCTTAACAGGCTCTATTTTCTAAGCTACAACTTTTTTTCTGCATTCTTAAAGCTAAATTGCATAAAATAGCTAGAAAACATTTTGGACTCCGTCATCTAGGCATTTGTACAAATATTCAACATTCAAAATATTGCTTTTTTCCCTCCCCAAGACACCTAAGGGTAGACACAGAGTCCAAATGTTAATCATAGTTCTAGTGCAGCTTGAAGACAGCAAAGCTGCTAAAAGCAGTGTGCTACAGAGTACAGTGGAATTCTACACATTTGTTCTGTTCACACTGATGATAACAAGCCAAGGCAGTTTCCTTCTGCGACTCTGAATGAGTGACAGGAGGAGAGAGAGAGAGAGAGAAAGAGAGAAAGCTCACACACAAGGTTTAGTGTGTAGTGTGGAACTGCTACAGGTTCATTCACATCTCATCAGAGAAAGAGCGGTTTAAGTAGTGTCCCCTTTTTAACCCTCAATGAGAGATATATGATATTACAAGATGATTTCAGTCTCATCTTACCCTATTCACCAATAAATATGCACGTGATTTACTTAACATTCATCATAATGTTTAAGCTCATCTTAAAAAAAATGTCTTATCTAGTGTGCTTATGGAATCATGTCAGCTTTTGTAAAATATATATACAAAACCATCAGCGAGATACTCTGGCTGAGCAACATGGAAAGGTACAGCAGAATCCTCATCATCCTGGACATGGTGAAAAGGTGATGCTATGCAAAAATATTGGAGATGAAATCACGGAATCGTTTGGCATACTGTTCAGGATGAACGGTGGAGATTTCTGCACCAGCCTGAGGAAAAAAAAAAAGAAGAATACAATGAATAAATTATATTGTTTTGGACTGATACACATTAATCAGCCATAACATTAAACCATCTCCATGCACCTACATTTTGTCAGCTCTAACCATATAGGTGCACTTTGTAGTTCTACAATTATTTATAGATTACAATAATTGTTATCCTCCTTTCAGCCTGTTTTTCCAAAGGTCAGGACCACCAATATTATTTGTGTAGTGGATCATTCTCAACACTGCATTGACACCGATGTGGTGGTGTGTTAGTGTGTGTTGCAATGGTGTAAGTGGATCAAACACAGCAGAGCTGTCGAAGTTTTTAAACACCTCAGTGTTACCAACCAAAAATATTCAGCCAACAGCATCCTCTGGGCAGCATCCTGTGAACACCAATGAAGGACAAACTACGCAGCATCAGATGAGTTACAGTCTAAGACTTTATGCCTACAAGATGAACTTACAAGAGTGAGTACAATGTTTACATTGTGTCTGATTCTCTCATATCAGCACAAAACACATTAACACACCACCAGCACTGCAGTGCTGAGAATGATTCACCACCAAAATAATATCTGCTATGTGGGGGTCCTGACAATTGGAGGCTAGCAAGGTGTGCTGAGGAACAGGTGGACAACAATCTCTAATTGTAAAACTACATTCACCTATATGGTCACTGAATGACAAACACCATACCAATAAGCAACCTTAAGGTACTGATGCTAATAAGTCTAATAGTAATAATAATAATAATAATAATAATAATAAATAATAAATATTTACAATAATAATAATAAATAATAATATATTTACAATAATAAATAATAATAATAATAATATTATATTTATTATAACAATATTAATAATAATAATAATTATTATTATTATTATTACACATATATTATTATACAACATGATTATATTTTAAGTTGCGTTAGATAACAGCATCTGCCAAATGCATAAATCTAAATATATATGTATTAGTGATTTACCGATTAATTGGTTGGACAGTTACTGATGTTTGTAGATAATGTGCATTGGCTATTTATTATGTTTAACTCTCTGGTCACTGGAAAGATTGTAAATGAACTTAAGACTGTTAGCTACTGATTCACAGGATCTGCTGATACTTTCCTGTTTATAACTCACCCCATGCTTAACAGTCTTTGCAGCATGTGCAGCTTTCTTCTTGGTATCATACTGTGTCAACACGTCTATAAGGCCCATGAAGTACACTTCCCTCTGTGGAGCTCCTGAAAATCAACACGAAATGACATGTTTACTCTCTCAACAATTCACACTGCCAGTTACAGCGCTCCATGTCCAACACATCAGCATTTCATTGGTTTCCTTCTTTAACTTGGCACAGACCAGGCTTTGGGTTTTTTTTTTTTTTGCAGAAGGGTGGAGTGAATTACAACAATAGCATGAAGTTACTTTTCCTGAATGATGAATCAACTTCCTCTCAACTTTCAAAAAAAAAAAAAAAAAAAAACTAACCTGGAGCACTTTTCACAGCATACACATCCACATATGGGTCAAACTCCCCAGGGCCCAGCGGTTTGAAGGAGTTCATGTAGCCAGCAATGCCCTCGGGGGACGTGCCATAGGAGCCCACCTGTGGGGCCGGATTGAGGCCATTTTCTGCCTCTGCTTCATCTTCGCAGCTCGGCTCCTCAGCCTCCTCTTCTTCACGTTCAGCCCGTGCCACATCATGAATCCCTAACAGCAGGCTATAGTCCATTATCTTCAGCTTCACAAGGAACTACAAAAATGAGAAGATATTATATATACACATACACAGCAGATTTAAATATTAAAAAGTATACACCAGAAAGCACTGTTGTGACTTTGGAAATAAACAAAAAATGTATTTCATGTTTTAAAATAAATGCTTAGTTTCTTGTAACTTTGGAAAGGATTGCCACATTAAAATCACTTAATACATTAGACACAGTGCCAAATCAAAAAGGTGAATATCATGAAGTTAATTGTTCATAATTTATTACAGTCATATACATTATTCATTACATATGTAAAGTGACTTTTTTTGTTTTACTGTTGATTAGTTTGGCGTATAGCTCATGAAAATCAAAAATCCAGAATCTCAAATTTTTAGAATATTTCATTTGGAGTGAGAACATTTTTGTTCAAATAACATCAACATAAACATAAACATGGAACAGCTTAAAATGTCACTTTACATAAAATATAGGACTATAAAATGAGTTTACCTTTTTGAATTATGAATTTTTGGTGATGCATTAGTATACTGAATAATATTTTTATTTAATAATAACCTACAGAAAACTAAACCACAACATATCTGTATATGATCAGTATAAACAGTTTCTGAAAATACCAGCAAGAATAGGTTGAATTCTAGCTCACCTCTACATCCCTGTTAAGCTTCTCCATTATCTTCTCCTTCTCTTCCTCCGTCACATACACCTTTTGCATGTTGTTTCTGAAATCCACGTCTTTGAAGGTGGGTAAGTCTTTTATCTGACATTATAACAGGGACATGAAACACACATTGCAGCAGGATCTAGAAGTGATGTATTTTCAATTATTAGAACTGTATTCCATTTAAAAAATTACCTTCTCTTTATCACTGGCCTCACGCGATACCAAGGAACCCTGTATTCAATTAACCATGAACATAAAGTAAGCATTTTGATATTAAATTAACTTAATCAGAGCTTTGCAATGACAGGCCATCATAAAATATCATAAAATAATGTTTAGAAGTACAGGACGCCCTCTTGTGGCCTGCTATTATTAGCAAAATTGGAGAATATAGCTGCAAAACTAAGAGCATTATTGTGGTGCAACCAGCAACATAAACTGAGTTATACAGTTGAGTGCAACCCTGATTAAAAATACTATTTACTTTGTTTTCTAAGTGAAAATAAGTGAACATATCTTTTCAGAACAAACTTCTGCACATTTTCATGTACACACTCTTTATTTACCAAATGTAACATTGTGAAAAACAAATGTGTAAAATATTGCCTGTGCATAAGTTATGGCACATTTAATACAGTAGGTTCCCCCCCCCCCCCAACGTGCTAAATTCAGAAAAGAAAAACTGTGCAGAAAACATTTTTCATTTATTCTCTGTGGAGGTGAACTTAAGTGTTACATATTTTCACTTGGATTAGGCCTGTCCAAACTTTTGCAATCAATAGCACATTCGAATATTGCTAGGTTATTGCCAAAACAGGCCAAATTCATGCTAAATCTAGTGCCCAAAACACTGATCAAAAGCAAAGTCAATTCCACTTGTACTGGTTCAGCTCTGGAGCCTCTCACCTTAAGGTCATACTTCCTGTGAACGACCAGTCGGTGGCTGAACACGTTCCTCATGACAATGAGGTAGGTGTCCTCACTCTCTACACTGACACGGTACATGCCAAGAAACTGTGGAAGGAGTGTGCTGCCATGACACTTCACTATGTGCTGCAAAAGAAAGCAAGATTATCAGTGGCTGCAAAATCACTATTTACACTCTTTAGCCATTTTATTAGCTTCCCATACCTTGTATCTGTACTCGCTGTCAATTTGATCAGCTCCACTGACCAAATAGGTGCACCTTGTTGTATAATTACAGACTAGAGAGCAGCTGTTTCTCTGTATACTTTGTTATCCTCTTTTCACCCTGTTCTTCAACGATCAGGACCCCCACAAAGCAGGTATTATTTGGGTGGTGGACCATTTGCTGCACTTTTAAATACTGTTTAATATGGTCTTTGCTGTTCACTATTAGATAAACCTTGTTGGTGTGCTTTGTAGATGTAAAGTCAGAGCTCATCCAGCAGTCATACAGTGGACAATACAAGGTATGCGTATCTAATCAACTGGCCAGTAAGTGTATAAAACATCAGTTTCCTTTGAAGACTAGAATGAGATTTTTGCTACAATTTCTAAGACTGTAAATATGATTTTTTGACTTTTTGATTGTTCTGGATGTGTTAAATAAATTGATTCTCTCTCTCATTTTATATATATATATATATATATATATATATACACACACACACACACACACACATAGTATGAACTAATTTGCACTCGAAACATTGTTGTCATTAACAATGCTCTATACAAGAAACTAGCTGGCATCATGAGCCACAATTCTCAAAGACAAGGTCATAGCCACCTCTGGGATTAATAAATTACAAAACGTCGTTTCTTCACTGCTTGTGTCTCAAACTGCCCATGGCCTAAAGACCAGTTATTCTTCAACAGCACTATGTAACCTATTGCAGAAATACATACATGTATGTATAGGTCTACTGGGTGCGCACAGGGTTAAAAGCACAGTCCATTCCAAAATCATTTTCACATGATTTTCTACTTACCACATGTAGCTCATTAACCAAGACAAGTCAGAATATTGCATCATTAGCTACGCTAATTTTGCTATCCCTAGAACCAAACAGTCACCTAAACAGCCTCGCCATTTCCACCCAAACAGTCAGCCAAAATATGTTTCAAGTCTTAAATTTTGCTCAATCTGTGAGGCTATCAGTGTGAACAAACATTAGACCTCCATAGTCACATACTTAAGCCAAGATACATTTGGGTTCCAAATTCAGATTCTTTATTTCAGAACCAGCAAGGCGAAATGTTGATAACACCAGACCATAATAGTCAATTAAGTAACACTTCTCTCAACACATCTCTCTCGCATCCAGATCCAGTTTGAACAGATAAGTTGATGTGGTTTAGAACATGCTATGACTTGCTTTGAGGTTTAAAAGATAAACAAAAACCCCTGTGCTGAGGCCCTCATCTCCGACTTGGAGTAGAAAGCGCTGATCTAGAATACTGTATCCTAAACCATATCAAATGGTCTGTAAGACTTTAATTAATTAAAATGTGCATGTGGGTGGAGAAAGGTTCTGGCAATGTGTTTGGGTAGAAACACCTTGGCTATTAAGGTGACTACTGAATTCTTGTGTTAGCAGCATTGCAGCTGCGGTTCTACACTAAATAAGCAAAATTTAAGACTTCAAAAATGCCTCAGCTTGGCCATGTCTGGGGTAAATGGAAAAATATGCAAATATGATTTCTGAGGGAACCAGTGATGAAAGCAGCACATCTATAAATCTGAAGATTGCATCCAGACCAGCAGACAGAGGGCAAAAAAGAAACATTTTGATGCAGCTTGCAGACCCAAACATCTGTTTGTGATGCAGCAAATAAGCTGAACTCCAGACAAATTCCTGAACGTGTGAAATCGAGCCCTCGGGATCTGTGTAGAACCTGGATGTCCTCCAAAAACTGAAGCAAAGCAATTCTGATTAACCTCTGGTCATTCAGCTGCATTTGAATCACACAAAAGCCACTCGCACATACCTTTCGTGACATGCCACTGTCCATACGCAAATGCCTGAGTCAACTCAACCACCACACAATGGGGTGACCACAATGTTACTGTAACAGGGGTCATTTAACCACAGGCACATCTTCCATCTTTTAAACCACTAGGCTGCACTTTGTCACGAGTTTTAACTATTTGCTTTACATAGAAAGTGACAACTGTACCAAAGCAAGTAAGAATTTGCCTATGGCCAGGAAGTGGGGAAGCTTATGGAGTATCTGTGATATTCATATGCCTCAAATATATGCTAAACATCTGACAGCAAACAGCTGTATTAGAGCTTGTCAGCAACTTGGTGGAGGGCATCTCAAAATAAAACGGCTAAATCTGTTAAGAGATCTGTTAATAGCTAAGTCTCAAATAAATCGGTGGTAACAGTAGTAGAAATTACCTGATGATATTCAGACAGGATGCTGTGCATGTCGGCTACATCCTCACTGGAGATCTGCTTAACCACCAGAGTGCGGTCGTACGAAGTGAGGAGAAGACCCTCACCCTGCCCCTCCCCCTTCACAGGTGGACTACGGGTCAGGGAGACCTAAAGGATAACAAACACACACATAAAATATGCCGATTAACATCACATGATCATTTAAGACATACCATCTGACAGATATCCATGATTTGAAAATATGACCGCAAATCTGATTAAATGTTTCCTTCATTTAATAAATAAATAAATAAAAATAATTACAAAATATAATGATACAATTTACAATCCCAAATCAGTACAAGTTGGGACGTTATGGAAAACACAAATATAAAATAAATAAATATATATATATATATATAGTTTCCTATTCACTCAGACCGCACAAAATAACTGGATGGCTTACTTGCCTGTCCACCTGGCAACCTACCGCATTCCACCCACACAAACGTGCATGGAGGTTCCACACGAACACGTAAACAAACACACACATGGCAGAGAAATGTACAACTGCTTGCAGTGACCTTATTTAACAGGTAAAGATCTGATTTGTTTTGTGTATGGATGGATTTGCCATTTTATTCACTTATTTAGATAAAGCAGCTACTTGCTTTGTAACTGTAAGCTAGCTAGCCTGGGTAATCACGCCAACGCTCTCTCTTTGTGACTAGTCAAGCCGTGAGTATGTGTGTGTTTTAGATGGCATTAGATAGAGGGCTGAATGTACGGTGTCATTAGTTTGTACATCACCACCTACTTTGTGTTAAATGGGTAACCCCAAACTTTAAGTGGTAGTGTAGTGTAATAATGTCAGCTATTAAATATAAATGAGTCATTAAAAGCTAATAAACACATGATTAAAAGTGTTAAAGCTTACTTGAATTGAATGTGAAGCATGGTACTAGTCTATTAGGGAGGGTGTTTGAGCTAACATTTTTGCATGATGACAGGAAGTGGTAGGGTAAGCTAAAGAGAAACATTGGTCAGACACTCATCATACTGTTATTAGTTAATATAGTTATTTAGTTAGTACTAATATTAGTTAAGGTCTTAAAGCTGGGCAAATCATTATTAAAAATAAACAGTGAATGAACATGAATACCTAGAATTTTGCCTTTCAAATGATATAATGAACTGGATCCAATAAGAGTAGCAACAAAGTTAGGTTAAATAGTCCATTCTGATTTAATCTCTTCACTTTAAATACCTGGTAGTCCAGATCCTCGATGCAAAACCTCTCTCGAAGGTTCCTGAAGACCTGAGGGCAGTATTCTTTGAATTTGAAATGTCCAGGGAGATTCTCTCTGCAAGAAAAACGTCAAGTCATTTTAGGCTTCCCATAACTAATGTGTCTGCTGCCAACAAGCATCCTCAATCTTTTCTGACCACCAGACACCACAGGAATTCCTTACTCCATTTCTGCCCGTTTATTTCCAGGCACTTCTGGCTCCCATTCTAACACTATCCAATATGTAGGAAAGCCTGCGCTTCTTAAGTTACACTCTGAAGCATCATGGCCAACATTCAGACCAAACATTTCAGGACTTTCTTAACCCTTTAATATTCTGATCAACCTTTTGATAGAGCACATACATTCATTATCCCATCCACTTACACCTCATGAGGCTAGTCCCCTACCCCCTCTCCGGGTACAGGGAAAGCATTACACTATCCCAACTAGGGATGCACCGATACCAGCATAGGGGTATCTGTCCGATACCATGTGCGTGTACTTGTACTCGTATTCATAAAAATACTACAGGATCCGATACCAGCGTGATGGGAGCTTCGTTTCCTTCTAACAGACAGTATTAGTTTGCGCCACAAAAGAAATAAATAAATTAAATTAAATAAAAATAAATAAATAAATAATAAAAAAAAAGACGACTACGTATGGTAGCCGAGCTGAACAAGCCACTTAACGGCAGCGTGACTTTAACCAGCCCAGTAGTAGAGAAGGAGCAGCTATGTCCGCGG